>PVJN01011721.1:0-15698 GCA_004026805.1 Lasiurus borealis
AGTGGCTGGCTTTGACCTTTCAGAGCTTCAAGGTTGACCAGCCTTCTAGCCTCCTGTTTTCATCCATTTAGTGAGAACAATGTTTTGGTTTCCGACACAGTAACTATGTCTTCTTCTGCTGAAATAAGAACAGTTGCCTAAATCGACAAGCCTATTTTATTAAAAGAAATTAATTTGATTTAATGTTATAAATACATGCAGTTAATCCCTAGTGTTGATGGAGAAACTCTTGTCGTAAGTATGGTTTAATGTTTGCCAGTCATGTGAGTCTGGGTCTTAGTATTTGACTTGAAACTGTTAGGATGAAAGCATAATGAATCAAAGTCACTTGGATGTGAGCTCAGATAACAGCAACACAATATTTTTACTGATGTCAATAACTCCAGCACAATGCTTAGCAAATAAGTAAAAAGATGAACAAGAAGAAGAACAACAACAAAGAAATAGGGAACAGAGAGAAAAAGAGACAGGCAGAGCCCGTGATGTGTATATTTTGTGAGAGGATCGTTTGGCCAACTCTAGTTAGTGGGATTAGGGCAATTTCAATCCCCGCTCGCCTTGTACTCTTTGGCAAATACAGGTAGATTCTTCGAGAAAATTCCATTTGGGGCAGGGGTGGGGAACATCTGGCCCGAGGGCCATGTAAAGCCCTCAACATTATTTGGTCTGGCCCTGTCTAGGCATGAGGGGTGAGTTAATTAAATGTCTGACCAAATAGAGCAGACTGATTTTTAAGTTGATAATTTTTTTTTGTGGCTCGAAAATGAAGTTATAAATATCCAAATGGCTCTTGGCAAAAAAAGAAAAAGGTCCCCCACCCCTGATTTGGGGGCTGATAATACATATCACAGAGATAACGCAAAGAACAGAAAAGACACAGGGTGTATACACGCTTGAACAACTGATATCTCAGTTTTGAAAATGAAACATATTTTAATAAGCACTGCTTTTATAAGTGTTCCAAGTGTGTGTATACATTTTTGGGGATACCCTGAATGTAAGGTGTGGGGGACAGAGCCTGCACATGGCTGGCACCTGTAAGTCTAGCCATTACTTTTCAAATTGGAAAGAAAAGTTGAGCGCCAAGTTAAGAAGACTGTGGTAAAATGCCCACCTATGGTTAATATTTTATAACTAGAGGCCTGGTGCATGAAATTTGTGTACAGGGGTGTGCGTCCCTCAGCCCAGCCTGCACCATCTCTAATATGGGACCCCTCAAGGGATGTCCGACTGCCCATTTAGTCCTGATCCAACCAGTACAACCCAGGACTGCTGGCTCCCAACTGCTCGCCTGTCTGCCTTTCTGATTGCCCTTAACTGCTTCTGCCTGCCAACCTGATCACCCCTAACCACTCTGCTGCCAGCCTGATTGATGCCTAACTGCTCCCCTGCCTGCCTGATTGGCCCTAACTGCCTCCCTTGCAGGCCTGGTCACCCCTATCTGCCCTCCCCTGAAGGTTTGGTCATCCCTAACTGCCCTTCCCTACAGACCTGGTCCCCTCAACTGCTCTCCCCTGCAGGCTGGTTCCCCCCCAACTGCCATTCCCTGTAGGCCTGGTCACCCCCAACTGCCCTCCTCTGCCAGCCTGGTCACCCTAACTGCTCTCCCCTGCAGGCTTGATCACCCCCAACTGCCCTCCTTTGCAGGCCTGGTCCCTCCCAACTGCTCTCCCCTGCTGGCCATCTTATGGCCATCTTGTGACCACATGGGGGCAGCCATCTTGTGTGTTGGAGTGATGGTCTATTTGCATATTACTCTTTTATTAAAAAGGATATGTTCAGCCTCCCAGTAATGCTGTTGACTGGCTGATGGGTGTTGAGAAACACCGGTTTGTTTCTGTTAGTGGCCAGTTTGAATTAGAGGACCCCAGGCTGTTTTGCTCATTGTTCTTTTTTAGAAAAACACTGACTTCATGAAAGCTCCCTGCATGGGGCACTTGAACATGTGTTGTTATCAAACTGATCAGAAATGGCACTGGCTCTAAAGTCCTGATTCTATTTGCCAATCTGATCTCCAAAGCTAGGTGGCCAGAGCCCATAGTTGTTAGGAAAGATTAAGTCAATACCTTTTATAGCTCTGAGAGTTGAAAAGTCATTATTTCCAAACAAAGATGTATAGTTATAACCATTTGCAGGTCTGATCAATGTTGATTCATTTCCATTCATTATTAATACTTTTTAAACCTTTTTTTTTTTTTTTTAAATACTGGTGTAAGAATAATGCATGTTTAGGTTATAATGCAGAAATATAATTAAAAAATATATAAAAAGAAAATGAAGTCACTTACAGTCTCTCTAGCCATATATAACTGTTGTTGAAATTCTGATGTAATTCTTTTTTATTTGATTTACCATGCATTTACATAAGTAAAAGAATTCCCTGTAAGCTGAGATCATAGTATAATATTTCATTGTATTTTACTTTTCTTTTTCTATCTTGAGCATTTTATCCTGGTGCTGAATAGGTTTAGAAAGTATGATTTGAATGGCTGCATTATTTGTAATATATTAGTTGAATCATTCCTCTACAGAGCATTTTGTTTTCAGTTCTACATTATTGTATATAACACTGTTATGAACATACAAGTTTAAAAACCTTTGAGGCTACCTCTGATGATTTGTCTGGGATAAATTTTTACATGAAATTATTTTGGGAAAAACAAAAACTTAAAGCTCTTGATATCTATTGGCAAAATTTTCTCAGAAAGTTTTTTTTTTTTACTTATGTTCCCTCCTAGTAGAAGTATAGTGAGAATGTCTATTTCTACCTTTATTATTATTTCATAATAACTCTTCATTTATTAAGGAGAGTAATTCTTCAGTTGGCAAAATATGTTGCAATTTCTGCCCTATTTGTTTGTCATTTGCCTTTTAATGACAGAATGGTCTTTTAAAGTACATCCCATTTTTATTTTACTAGAGATTTCCATTAGATTTTTTATTGAATTATGTTTCTATCAATGTAAATATCAAATAGTATGTAGTGATACTCCTTTGTGAATGCTGAGAAATTTATTGAATTTTTACTTATTTTTACCTATTTTCTTCGTATTCACCAATTTTTATGAGATTTTTTAATCTAGGTGATTATAAATAAATTGTTCATTTATTATGAACTTATCATTTGATATTACTTTTATACTTGCATCTAGTTTTATGTCTAGCTTGGTAACAATTACTTTTATGAAACACTGAGATTTGCTAGTTTTATTGAACAGATTAATGTATTTCCTTATTAAGTTTTTTTTAAAGATATATTTTATTGATTTTTTTACAGAGAGAAAGTGAGAGGGATAGAGAGTTAGAAACATTGATGAGGAGAGACATCAATCAGCTGCCTCCTGCATGAACCCTACTGGGGATGTGCCCGCAACCAGATACATGCCCTCGACAGGAATCGAACCTGAGACCTTTCAGTCCGCAGGCCTGTGCTCTATCCACTGAGCCACACCGGTTTCGGCCTTATGAAGTTTTTAACATTGAATTTTCCTGTCAGCTGGAACACTTCTCTGGGCCAGTACTTTTAGAAAGGACCTGTGGGCACCCCTGAGTCCTCCCATGTCTACAAGTGCCTTACCGTTGCTATGGCAAACAACTGAGAGTTTACTGTTCAAAATTCAGGTGGTATTTTGGTTATTTTTTTCAGTTAGTCGTTTCTCTCTCTGTGTTTCTAAGTAGATTCAGTGGGCATTGCAGAAAATTATATCAAGGGATAACCAGCCTAATCCTGTTTTAACCAACTGGCCTATCATATCATTTATACAGAAAGGCAAATTAAATGAAGAAATCACATACAGTATTTCTGCAAAACTGCAGGGACATTCAATGTGAGATAGAAGCAGCTCTCAGGACGACTGTAATTTATGGATCACGCAGCCTCTGCTCTATTGGAACTCTCTAGCTGCTTGCCTTTGGCCATTTCATAAGGAGCCACATCCCAGATATTCTGAGATGGTTTCGAATGGCACCTTTGCTTTCTGCTGGCATAGAAGCTGGGAGTGCCAAGGATGTCAAATCTAAGATCTGGAAAAGTTAATTCTGTGCCCACATGCCATTAATGCAGTCTGTTAGACATACAGGTGGATTGTGCTCTCACCTGCGTTTCCTCACTGTAGAAAACTTCTGTGGGTATTAATAACGTCACCCTGAAAATATAAGGGAAGCTGATCATCGTGGAGCAGGCCTATCTCCCGTTGACGAAATTCTTTTTTCTTCTTGACGTGTTTATTTTGAGTAGTACCGCTTTAAGGGCTGAGGCTGAGCATACCACTGTTAGGTGTTTCAGAAATAGGAGGAAGGGGTGGGAGCAGAGAAGGTGAAGGGCACCCACTTAGAGCACGATCGCTCCAGGGAGAGGCATCATGGAGTGGGGCCAGCTCGAATTGGAGCTGATTATGATGTTCTAAGAGTTGCCGTTTGTTAATTTAAATATTAATTGCCTGCTGTCAGCTGCAGTTGAGCAAAAACAGATTCGTTTCTGAGATGCACCCCCTGCCCAGTTTTCACTTTTGCTGAATTTCCCATAGAAAATTGGTCTGACTCAGTTGTCAAGTGAATTTTTATTGCTCAGATCATCTTTTATGCTGTTTTGTAGTAAACCCGATTTCAACACCTTCAGTTTTTAATCAAAATTATTTTTAACTTGGGGAGATTTTAAATGGAGAAAGTTTGCCACAGATTCAGTGGGCTTCTGGGAGGTGATGATACATTATTTTACCTGAGTTTCAATACATTCTCTCCTGCTGTGCCTCAGTTTCCCTCCCTGCATCATAAGAACAGTCGTCTTTTTACTCACTTACGTTCGTGGTTAAGGAAACCACGTTTTGTCAAGCTGGCTAAGTCTTTCGAGGCAGGTTGTTACATTTGTCTTCTTCCTGAACTCACTCCGGTCTGGATTGCTGCTGATGGAATATGGACCAGGCTCCTTGGCAGAGATTGTGGCCGCACTGTGGACATTTGTTTAGTCCACAAATGCGCCAGGAGCAGCTGCTATGTGTCAGTGCTGTACCCAGCACTGGGGATTCAGGGATGGAGGTGGCCTTTGACCTTTGTCCTCCGGGCACCGCAGAAGGATGAGAGGAAGTCTGGATGAGCATTCTAGCAGGCCTCCTGCACCCTGCAGTCTGTAGAGAATGCTGTCTCACCATCTTCTTCTGCAAGGCTGCTCTTTCTGTGGAAGAGAAGGCATAATATTATATGATATCCTATAAAATAAAAGGCTAATATGCATATCGACCAAACAACAGAATGACCAGTTGCTATGACATACACTGACCACTAGGGGGCCGATGCTCAACACAAGGGTGGTCAGTGTGCTCCCACAGTGGGAGTGCTGCTCAGCCAGAAGCCCTGAGCCAGGCCCACAGCTGGTGAGGACAGTGACAGGAGCCTCTCCCGCCTCCGAGGCAGCGCTAAAGATGTCTGACTGCCGGCTTAGGCCCGCTCCCTGTGAGGGCTCCTGGACTGCAGGAGGGCACAGGCTGGGCTGAGGGACCCCCTCCCCTCAGTGCATGAATTTCGTGCACCGGGCCTCTAGTGTGCACATTATTTTGTTATTCTGTAAAGAAACCTGTCTTTACCTTGTCATTGTAAATTATGACAACATCCTGTCGAGAGAGAAGAATGTCATAACATGTTGAAAGGCAATCATTTACACTTCCAAGCAGTGCTTATTAACCCTGATTGCGTATTGGAATCATCCAGAGACCGTTCACAAGCCCTACACTCACTCTTCATTTGTGTTGTTGTCTGGGGTGAGACCAGGGCATGGGTTTGGGCAGGGTGGATGGGTATCAATGAAGCGATAAATAAACATCTTATAACATATCAAGGAGAACATCTGAGCCACGCAAATGTAAGGGCAAACAAATGTAAAAATAAAGCTGGAAGTTATAGACATCCAGAAAGCTCAGTATCATAAAATCCCAAGAACCTGGACACCAGCACCAGATTTGGGATTTGTGCCCTTTTGGAGCTAAAACAAAGGGAAATTTAGCCACATGCATAAGCCACCACTCTGGTGCTTATCCTGTTGTCCACGAAAGTTAGCTTTTGTCGGGACCAAGACTCACCAAGGGGATGAAGAGGTCGCCTGATGATGAGGGGCAGGGCACTTAGCACCTCTAGAGGGAAAAATCAGCGTGTTCTTCATCATGGAGGCTGATGGCACAGTCGGAAAGGCCTTGTGTGTGAATTAAATGCTAGGTCTCCAGGCCTTTAGGGAGGAACGGTCTCTGCGAGGTGCCTTCCATGTATGCTATTTCCCCGCTCCACGTGGTGGCCTCCCAGGCCCTGTGTGGTCTCAACCCCTCATGTCCTTGGGCATTGGACCACATCATCTGTCACTGAGCCTTCTCTATATGGGCTTTAGCCATCTGGCTAACTCAGTGTCCCTTGAACTTAGCAAACTCATTCCTACTCCATGGCCTCACCTTTTTATAAAAAAATATATTTTATTGATTTTTTACAGAGAGGAAGGGAGAGGGATAGAGAGTTAGAAACATCGATGAGAGAGAGACATCAATCAGCTGCCTCCTGCATGCCCCCTACTGGGAATGTGCCCACAACCAAGGTATATGCCTTTGACCGGAATCAAACCTGGGACCTTTCAGTCCGCAGGCTAACGCTCTATCCACTGAGCCAAACCGGTTTCGGCAGCCTTACCTTTTTTTCTTCCTTGGCCTAGAATGCTATTTCCCATGATTACCGCATGGCCAGCAGCTCCTCCTTCAATATCCCGTCAAATGCCAGCGTTTTCACTCTTTGGCTGGGCATGTTCTATCCCATTGCTTACTCCACTCGCCATTTTTGCAAAGCCCCTTTCGCCATCTGAAATCCTCTGTCTCTTAGGGGTTTGCTCAGTGGATAATGTTCCTCTCTCCTCTGTAAGTCTGCTTGCTGCCGCGTGGCCGGTACTGAACATGGTGCTTGGCACCCTAGCTGTTCAGGAAACATTCGTTGAATGAATAGACCTATGTTTGCATAAATGCGTGACTAGATGCAGGGAGGCTGTATTTTGCTTAAGTACAGAGCCACCCTTTCGCAGGCAACCGAATTGGAAGGCAGGCTGACCCCCTCTTGGTTAAAGGGGAGACACAGATAAGGACACCTGGCCAAACTAAGCGCCACCTCTCACCTGTGGACAGCTGGCAGACATGTTTTTGAAGACTTAATTATCCTCTTCCTACTTTTAACTTTACAAACAGCGACCCCAAACTGTAGCATTCTAGTGGTGGTGACTTTTTGTTTTATAATCACTTGTTTATGTTTAAACTCCAGGCCCTGAGCAAACCTATGTGAAAACTCCATTTTTTCCCCTGTGACCCTGAGAGATTTTGTGGCCTCTGAGCCTCAGTTCCCCATGGTAAAGTAGCGTTACAATGATGGTAGCTACCACCTGAGGTTGTTTTAAGAATGAAAGAAGCTGAAACTGGTTTGGCTCAGTGGATAGAGCGTCGGTCTGCGGACTGAAAGGTCCCAGGTTCGATTCCGGTCAAGGGTATGTACCTTGGTTGTGGGCACATCCCCAGTAGGAGGCGTTCAGGAGGTAGCTGATCGATGTCTCTTTCTCATCGATGTTTCTAACTCCCTATCCCTCTCCTTTCCTCTCTGTAGAAAATCAATGAGATATATTAAAAAAAATAAAAAAAGAATGAAAGGAAATGATCTTTGGAAAGCATCAAACCTGGCATACTGATGAGAAGTTATTGATGATAGTCCTATTATTAGTAATGCCAATTACAATACTGGTTTATTAATTCTTATTAAGACCTTCTCCCTGTCTCTTCTTCTAACCCACTGATTTCAGAAACAGCATAACCGTGACCTGATTTTACTTACTTCCTGAATGTCCATGCCAATGTGACCTGAAAGAACTGAAAATAAATCCCCAACACCCAGTAGCGCCTACGGTCCCTTGAGTGTGTTATTACCAGGGTTTTGTGCCAAGAGGCAGCTCCCCTAATGGCGTGACCCCCTCTGTCTCTTCCCCTCCTGCCGTGGGCACAGAGGAGAAGGCCAAGCAGGAGGCGGAGGAGCAGGCCCGCCTGGCCGCGGAGGAGAAGCAGAAGGAACTGGAAGCCGAGGGCCAGGCGGAAGGCGCGGCCGGCAGGGCGGACAGAAAGGCGCCCCAGGAGGCTCAGCACCCGGTCCACGGGGCGCGCCCCACCAAGGGCGACCCCGCTCGCGGGAAGAACGCCAAGGAGAAGCCGCCGGGAGCAAAGCAGCGCAACGGTGAGCGGGTCCCCGGGAAAGGCCCCTCTGGGGGGACTGATCAGACCCCTGGCATTTGAGGAGCGCCGGGCATTGTCGGGGGGATTTCACATCCACAGAACCATTTAAAACCCCAGCAACGCTGCATGGGGCCGACACTCACCCCCCCTTTTGCAGGCGAGGACACCGAGATTCAGAGAGGTGAGGCCACTGGCTTAAGGTTAAGCACCCCCGAGGTGGAAGTTCAGGTCTGTGGGCGTCCAGATTCTGTAACCCACAGTCAGCAGCTTCTGGCTGGTGCTGTTGGGGGGCGGGAGGATGGGTTGGGGAGAAGAAAGAGGAGAACTATTGAGACTCAGCCTCGGTCCACGAACCCCCTGTGGCCAGCGTACGGCAGGGCTGACACTCCTCTGTGAGGGGCCAGGGAGGACATATTCGGGGTTTTGCAGGCCACGAGGCTCCCATGGGCATACGTACCCGAGAGAGAAAAGGAAGTAGTATTACTAGGGAGTTTCTGCTTCAATAAGCACCAGTGTGTTAGTGGTGATGCATTTCATTCTTGGTTTGACACAGGCTAAAAGAAAGCTACTATTAGACACTGGTAAGAAAAGCATCCAACACTTGAGACTAGTGCTGGGGAAAGGGTGCCATGTTTTTTCAGTGCATCACTGGCATATTGTTGAATAGATTGTGGGTGAGTGGGGAAGTGGGGGGTTGGGGGGAGGTTATTTCTCTTAGACAGGTGTCAGCAGCCTCTCTCTCTGAAGGGCTGGGTGGTAAACAGTGCTGGCTTTGTGCATCTCTGATGCAACTCTTCAGCTCTGCTAGAAAGCAGCCCTGAAATACATAAGTGAAGGTGTGGCCGTGTTCCAATAAAACTTTATTTACAAAAGCAGACAGCAGGCTGGACATCCTCAGGGGCCACAATTTGCTGACCCCTCTTCTAGGTGACTTTGTTGACTTTGTCTTTTACTATTTGATTCAAACCCAGGCGCTGCGAAGAGAGAATTTTTTTGACTGGTAGAGGACATGACCCCAAAGGATATGGTTTTATTGCCTTGTAGGACACAGTCAGCTTTGCCTCTAACCTGGCAATCTATTTTAACACATTTTACAAATACCTATCAATATCCACTTCCTTAAATACTTCTGGAACCTTCCTTACTATCGCCCATATTCCCTCATAAATTTAAATGTGTGTGGACGTTTTCATTCCACATTTGTGTGTTAGTGTTTCTTAACGTTTGCCAATTGCATTTTGACAAACTCCTTAATTAGAATGCTATTGATAGCACTGTTTTAAAATAATAACAATTCCTATTGAATGATGCATCAGATACCACATTCAGTCCTTGAAATGTATTATGCCTACAACATAGATATTAATATTCCCATTTCACAGAGAAGGACACGGGAGCATCTGAAAGTTAACAAGCTGTTCATTGACATCACTCACATTTAACCGAGGCTGTTCCTTCCTCCACAGCCTGACAATAAACTTGAACTGCCTTTCTTGCGGATAAACACCGTTACCTTAAGTACAGCCCTGTTAAACAGGAACTTGAAATTAAAAAATATATATTTATTTAGAGAGAGGAAGGGAGCGGGACACACAGAGAGAAACATCATCCATTAGTTGCCTCCAGCCTGTCCCTCCCTCCCCGCAAGCTGGGCATATTCCCTGACCTGGAATCGAACCAGTAAACTCTTTTTTTTTTAAATTGTTTAAAGTATTACAAATAGCAGTACATATATCTCCTTTTTTTACCCCTATTGACCTCCCCCCCCCCCCCCCCCCCCCCCCCCCCCCCCCCCCCCCCCCCCCCCCCCCCCCCCCCCCCCCCCCCCCCCCCCCCCCCCCCCGCCCCAGTGTCTTGTATCCATTATATTCATACATACAAGTCCTTCGGTTGATCTCTTACAGCCCCTCCCCCCAACCTCCCCTGCCTTCCGGCTGTAGTATGACTGTCTGTTCACCGGACCAGCAAACTCCTGTTTGCTGAGCAACCCCAGCTGGGCAGAAACTTTCATCTTAATTTTCAGACACAAACCAATATCCAGGACCTAATCTGTGGTCTAAGGGATGTTTGCATCTGACATGTACCCCCTCGTGGTTAAAATTATACTGTGCCTTCTCTCTTTTTTAAAACCTTGACAGGTTTAAAGTTATTTCTAACTTCCTCCTCAGGTGTCTACATATTCTATTTTTGCTATGTTTATTACTCGCAGGTGACTTGAAAGACGGTAAAAATAAGGCTGACAAGAAGGATCAATCCGGTGTCGGAAATGACTCGAAGAAAGCAGATGGTAAGGGCATACTTCTCGTTACTTTTTCCGTAGTTGTGCCATTTAATGCCAGCTTGTTCGAATCTTACCTAGAATTGAAATGGTGGCTGTTATTAGATCCTTCTCTTAGACCCTGAAAAAGCACTTCATCACATTTAAAGAGTATTGCTATTCATGTTTTCAATCATTTATACATTATTGCTGTATCTCTTCTCCTCCATCATACTTTCTCCATCACAGATGCATTCTATACCTTCTTTTCACACTGCCATTTTCACTGTTAACTTTATAAAAAGTTGACTCTGGACTTGCTGATTATAATGGAATGTGAGCCTTTGATCATGAACTGTGCTGTGTAAGGGGGAATTGTTCCATGTTTTCAGTTTTTGCAGATATATATTTTTTAGTTTTAATTAGTTATTACTTTGGTTAAAAACAAACACAGAAATCTGTTCCATGTGATCATATGCCAGGAGGCCCACAGGCTGGAGAGCGACATAGCGGTAGAATTCAGGACGACAACGCTGCCCCAGCTAGAAGCAGCCTCGCAATGTTCTTCATGAACACACCGTCTGCTTTCCACAACCAACATCTCACTCTTTCTTTGTTTTTATTTTTTTAAAAATATGTTTTATTGATTTTTTACAGAGAGGAAGGGAGAGGGATAGAGAGTTGAGAAACATCGATGAGAGAGAAACATCCATCAGCTGCCTCCTGCACACCCCTACTGGGGATGTGCCCACAACCAAGGTACATGCCCTTGACCCGAATTGAACCTAGGATCCTTCAGTCTCCAGGCCGACGCTCTATACATGAAGCCAAACCGGTTAGGGCAACATCCCACTCTTTTTAAACCCAGAGAGTTCACATTATATTCCCCTCCAAACTTCTCACTTTCAGATTGAGAGACTTACTCTCACTTTGTACATAAACTCTGTTCCAGTGGTAGCATGAGCTCATGTCTCGCTCTCCCCTCCTCCGTGTACAAGATAGGAATCTAAAAATGAAAGTTCCCAGGTAGTGGGTTTTGTTAGAGCCCAGACTCTGAATCCTGCCTCCTCAGAGACGTTATAGTGGATGCTATGCTCCTCCTTGAATTCTTTGGCTCTAACGCCAGTGAAGACCCAGTGCTGGACAGGCAGGTTGAGGAATAAGGACATATTTGAACACAGCTTCTCACACATCCTCATCTGCAAGGAGAGATATTTGAAAGATTTCCCCTGTGATCATTCAGATAATTCAGCCCAGGTGTCTTATCACAGATTATCTGCAAAGTGTCCAGCTGGCATGGCTTAGGGGTTGAGTGTTGACCCATGAACCAGAACATCACGATTTGATTCCCAGTCAGGTCACGTGCCCAGGTTTCCGGCTCGATCCCCAGTGGGGGAAGGGCAGGAGACAGCTGATGGGTGATTTTCTCTCATCATTGGTGTTTCCATCTCTCTCTCTCCATTTCTCTTTCTGAAATCAGTAAAATCATATTTATAGAAAAGAATATCCGCAAAGGACACGTTCAGTTTTTCACCAAATGGTGCGAACAAAAACCACTTACCTAGTAAATACACTGTCCTTGAATGATTGTGACTAAGATGTGAATTATATGAAGATAATATAGAATTCAAATAACAGTCTCTTATGAGACTCAGGGGTAAATTTATTCAAATACTAGAAGTTTTTGGCCAGATCATTTATCAAGTCAAGGTAACACAAACCAGAAAATGTGTAGTAGAGGAGACCGGTGTTAGCTCTAAACACATCCCCCGGAAACCCTGGCCCAGCAGCTTTGCCCATCCCAGATCCTACAGCACAAGGCCCCAAATAAACCCAGGTCCAAATCTTTAAGGTGGAGTCTTGAATTTTGTTAGTTTTTTGTATTGTGCTACAAATACCTGTTATTTTGTTGTCATGTGGTGCGATTGAATTAGATTATTAATTGAAAATGACCATAAGATGTGAAACTATAAACCTTCTAGTTAGGAACACCAGAGACACTCTCTGGTCTCGGATTAGGCAAAGATTTCCTAGGCAGGGCAACAACCATAAGAGAACAAATTGATAAATTATATTTTATCAAAATTACAGACTTCTACAACTTCAGAAGCATCATTAGGAGAATGAAAAGACAGCCCACAGAGTGAGGGAGAATAATTTCCAAAGAATATTTGATTTCTTCTTATATTCAGGATGCAAGTCAATCTCAATATCCAATAAAAAGGAAACAACTCAAAGTAAAAACATGCAAGAGATTTAAGCAGCTAGCAAGCAAGCACATTAAAAGATCATTGAAATCATCAGGGAAATGCAAATTAAAAGCCGAATTAAAAAACCATATGGAGAGAAAACAAAACAAAACCAAGCGTGCATGTGGGGAGGAAGTTTACCCTTGTATATTATACTCATGTGATAATCTCTCAGCTTTCTACTCCGCTGTGTCTGTCAGGATACAACTCGATCAGCTCATTCATTACCTCATTGAGGAAATGCTATTCCTTGCAGCCACTCTTTCTATTTCTTAAGCTGCTCATGTTCTCCTCTTTAAGGTCTCAGTACAGGAGAAATGGAAGAGGCAGTAGAGCCAATATTCTTGTTAGTTTGGTTAGAGCAACTACCGTATTTTCCAGTGTTTAAGACGACCCCCAACTTTTCCAGTTAAAATATAGAGTTTGGGATATACCCGCCCTATAAGACGTGATAATAAGTTGTGATATATTCATACAAGGAACGCTACACCAAAAATAAATAAGACAAGCCCCGACTTTTGAGAAGATTTTCCTGGGTTAAAAAGTCATGTTATATGCCGGAAAATACGGCAATTGTGACGTAAAAGTTTGCTGTGTACATTACAGGGTTTTGCCTGTGCTTTGACCCTTCACAAGACTGACATCTCATGACCTTGACTTGCTGCAGGACTCACAAGAGTCACCTAAAAAAAAAGAGTGTATTTTTCCTGTTTTCCTTCCAGCTGATCCCTATCGAGTTAGTTTGAAATGTAATCAATGGATGGAATGAATGACTTGGGAATTTGATGTCTTTTGTTCTATATAATGATGTTCTATATAATTTAAAAAACAGTGGAAGGATATAGTCTGGACCGTTACACTGGGGTTGTATAAAATAATGTCATTTTTAACTAAACCTGAGAAATTTTTGTCCTCTGCCTCAGGGGTAAGGGCATCATGACTTGCTCTGCGGTAGAGCTGGTGGTGAGAGATAGAAGGGGCCTGTATAGACCAGGAGACAGGCCTTGCTCCTCAAATCTAGGGGTGGAGGAGTGGGGGGGACAGTCAAGCAGCAGGGTGCAGGGAGAACAGAGACACATGTCTGCCTGTACAACAGAGATTTATCCTGACCTAGGCTCACGTCCAGAGACTTGAGACGCAACAGATGACCGTTATTCAGGAGGCACGCCTTTGTTGAGGCCACCATCAATTTCTGTGTCTACATAGACAGCTGCATACAGTATTCTCATCTTAGGGAATCATACCTACCTCATTCTTTCTTCCAAATCTTCCCCTCCCCCCCATTCTACTCAGGACGGTGGCATCAGGCTGTCCTTACCCACCAGAATGAAGAACTGCCTTATTTCAAACCCATCCCAACCTTGGCTTGCAGTTGCCGTCTGCGTTTCTCACCACCTTGTTCCAATCAATGCCATGTCTTCCCACGGGGCTTCTCGTTATCACTGTAGCCGATGTTGGCTGTGTACTCGTCCAGGCAGAACCACAGAAACACCCTTTCCTCTTCAGCACACTCATGTTTGAATCAATCCCCTATAGACATGGGGATGTTACAGGGCATTCTTTCTTTCACATTTTGAAAGATTTATTTGTTTGTAAGCAATTGTCAATGTGATTTTAGTCAGACATATTGGGTACACAAAATCTTAGAGGACAGTGGTCTTATTGATCATCTTTGTTCAAATGTGTTCCCCAATTTATGTTGCATAAGGTATACGTAAGACAATACAGTGGTACCTCGAGATACGAGTGCCCTAACATACGAGATTTTTGAGATAAGAGCCATAGAGCGAGCGATTTTTGCTTTGAAATATGAGCAACAGTTGAGATAGGAGTAATCGCGCTGATCCGCCGGCTGCACATGACCCACCAGTTTACCGCGACTCAAGCGTCTCATAGTTTCCCACGACTCAAAGTTACAGAACGAATTAAACTCGTATCTCGAGGTACCACTGTATAGACAAAGTTATGGAATCTGGAGAATTCTTGACAGGAATTTTGAGGTGAATTCTACTTTGTGGTTTTTCATTTTGTTCCCCATGTAAGAACTGTCTTGTCTGGGAAACATGAAATTCCTTCATCTGGGAGCACTCTGAACATATGTGATCATATAAAGAGAAGCCTGCTTAGAAAGTAGGGCTCTGCACATTGGCAGACAGCGGAGTTCCACATTGATAGTAAATGGAGAGTTGATTATGTTGCAGAAGACTTGTTGACACAAAAAAGAATACTTATGCCGAAACCAGTTTGGCTCAATGGATAGAGCGTCGGCCTGTGCACTGAAAGGGCCCCGGGTTCGATTCCAATCAAGGGCATGTATCTTGGTTGCAGGCACATCCCCAGTGCGGGGCATGCAGGCAGCGGCTGATTGATGTCTTTCATTGATGTTTCTCACTCTCTACCCCTCTCCCTTCTTCTCTGTAAAAAAAAATTAATATATTTTTTAAAAAAGGAATACTTATACCCAGTGCCTGGCAGTGACTGCCCATTCACTGATGTATACAATGTGGCCATGTACACGCTAATGCTCATGTCAACTGGCTAGTCAGTGGTTTTTTCCCTCCTGAAGGAAAACCTACCTGGGAAATGAAATTCTATCGGAAGGTGGCTTGTCAAGCTGAGAATATAAGGGGCATTAGTTGATGAATGTGTTACTTCAAGGTAGAATACCCTGATACATCTCTCTCCACCGTTGGGACAGACCTGCCGAGAAGGATGGTTGGGGACCATCTTGCATGCCTTATATCCTGAGTACAGGTTCCTTCATGTACCTCTTTTTCTGGTGTCCTTTTGACCACGGTTTCAGCCATGAGATTTGGTGATATTTTGGAGTATATTATGAGTCTTGTTCACTTTTTTAGTCGTCTTTGATTGCCTATCTGGACTTTCACCTTGAGGAGACTTCCTTGTTTTGAAGGCAGATGATCTCAAACTCTTTCTTTCTTCCATCACCCCCACCCTCCC
>PVJN01011721.1:15798-53378 GCA_004026805.1 Lasiurus borealis
GTTAAGCCCGGAACGCAAGCCGCACTTACAGAGCACCAAGAGACGATCTCATGCAAAAACAAAGGGGTTTATTCAGACCAGCATGCTGGGGCTCACAACATACTCCGAAAACAGAGCAGAGGCTGAGAGCCCTGAACCTTTGTTACATGACCGTTTTATACTGGGGGTCAGGGGGTGGAGAGCTGTAGTTGGCCTATCCCGATAGGCCAGGTAGGGGAGTTGGCCCATCCTGATAGGCCAGGTAGGGGTCAGGGTCTGCTTATGCAGGTGTTTTGCCTTATTAGGTTATCTCCCGGCACATTCTTGCTGGATTACCTAATGGTGGGTTGGGTAATTGGCAAGTCTCTTTGTCTTGTTAAGGGCGTAATCACCTAAGATGGAGGAAGCTGGAAAGAATTCCCTTTCACCATAACCTACCTGATTTTCATAAACTTTACACCCGGCTTATCCCCAGACAATGAACTTGGTGGGTAAATTAGGATGGAGAACACTGGGACCACCCTGTGCTTTTCTCTCACACCCAAGACAAAGCTACTACAAAAAATAATCTTGAATCATTTCTAACTTACTTTTTAAAAAAATCAGTGAGATGTCAGTGCTTAACTATTTTTAGCCATGATTGATTTACAGCACATCTCTCCATTCATCATGCTACTAACATCAACATCTGCTGCCTGGAGGTGGTTTGTACAGACAGCTAATCCCATTCTTTGGGCGTTTTACTTGTTTCCCTCTCAGAGGATAACATTATGTCTTAGTCCTGGGAAGATACCGTATTATATCCTTCCATGTATTGACAAAAACAGGCCTGTTTGTTTAATGGAGGAATTGCCCTCCACGTGAGAATCCAGCATCCTTTGGGGTAATTATCTAGGAGTGCCAAACATCTGCAGTGCCCTGGGTCCCCATTAAAGTAAGTCATCAGCACACGTATTCTGACTTATATCCTATTTCCCTTAGCCATTTGTCCACGAAAAATCCGGTGACCTACTTACTTAACAAATTCACACAGAGCATTAACAATGCATTAACGATACTGTGGCTTAGAGAGAAGAGCTGTAAAATATTCCGTCAAAGGAAAATGGAAAACAGTAAATGGCCGAGGGGGTTGCAGCATTACTTTCAGATGCCTGTTATTCTCACGCACCTGGGTAAGACCTCGCTCATTAGATTGTAAAAGGTCTTGCTGCTTAAAAGTTTCAGTGTCATATTCTAGATAACCTCAGAAGCTGGGCTGCTGGTTGACCCAACCATAGGCGTTATTGTGAGTGCAGCAATGCTGAAACCCAATATAATATAATATAATATAATATAATATAATAGCTTTTGGGGAATGGATTTGGGGGAAGACTAGTAACCAGTCCAGCAGATGTGGGTAGGAAGTGGTCAGATGGGGATGAGTTAAAATACCTCCTCATTCCTTTTTTCTATGGACTTGTACTCTTGAGTGCCTGGAAGGACAAACCCTGTTACTTACACATGGCTCTGGCATTGGTGACTCCCAGTGGATCAGAACAGCTAGAGACATCTTTTGCTTACAAACATCTGTTTCAAATCAATGCTTCCTTTATATAGTTTTAGGTACAGTGGTACCTCGAGATACGAGTGCCCTAACATATGAGATTTTTGAGATGCGAGTGACTTTTGCTTTGAAATAGGAGCAACATTTGAGATAGGAGTAATTGTGTGGATCGGCCGGCTGCACACGACCCACCAGTTTACCGAGACTCGAGCGTCTCATAGTTTCCCACGCCTCAAGGTTACGGAACGAATTAAACTCGTATCTCAAGGTACCAATGTATAGTGCTTTTCAAGGAAGGTATAACATAGACATCCTCACAGTGGATTATAAAGGAACAAGGTGACAGGCAACTACTATTATCCTCTTGTACATTTTTTGTGTTTCTGATACCACATTTGTTGTATCAAAACAGCAGCTTAAAGTGTGTGTGTATGAGATATGAACATATATACATATATACACACATGTGTATACACAAATACACACATATAATATACATGTGTTTGTATATATCATATGATGTAAGATTGATGAGTTTTTAAAAAATTAAATTGTGTTAATACTAAAGAAAACTTATAAAGCTAATTCGTTTAACAGAGCTATTTTAGAATCCAGTCTCTTACCAAAAAACTACAGAGTAGAAATGTCAAATAAAAGTACTATATTATGTGCTCTTGCTTAATGACAAAATTAATCTTTTAAAGCAATTTCCATCGCAATTACTGGTCTATAGCTTTCAGTGGTTCACTCTATCTTCTAGACATTTTGTTACACTCTTAATGTGCAATTGTATTTTTAAAGGAACTAGTCTGACAGAATTATAATTTGGAACTACTGGGGGAAATGTGATTTTTTTTCTTAATATTGATGTTCAGGATTAAGAAATAACTTCTTAGTATTCATGTAATAAGTATTTACCTGTTTTCTCGCTAGAAAAATTATATTTTTGTCAGATTCTATGCAAGGGATTGGAGAAACACAAGAAGCAATACATTTACTACCCTCTGAACATGATGAAAAACTCTTTAAAGTAACAGCTGCCCTTGAGACAAATATGCGGCAGAGCCGGGAGCCATGGACGTCTCCATTGTTAAGGCCATTTCTCATCTAGACACCCGCATGCCAGCGGAGCTGTTAAAAATGCAATATCAAGTGCGTCAGGAAGCTTCCCCGTGGCATTTATCCTTAGCCTTCTCCGCCCCGGGGCAGCCTGGTCTCCCAGTGATGACAGCTGTGTTTAATGAGTACTAGCCCTCTACAATATGCACTATTTTTATTCTCTACCCTGGAGCCCCAGTGAGAAACATGAGAAAAAGGTGTTGTGTCTTTCTTTCATTCATTTGGAATCTTGTATTGCTTTTCCTGAACTGATAACATGGAAGGAACCACGAAGGGAGCAGTCGGAATGTCTCGGGTCGAGAATCCCAGCCTCACTTAACTTCTTCAGAAGGACTTTCTGAGAGTTTCTGGTCTCTGGCTTCTTGTCGGCTTCCCACCTTGGGGGTTCAGAGACTGATCAGAAACAGAGCTCTGTGGGCAGACTCTGTCCCCCCTGGAGCCAGAGGAGGTGTGGGAGCTGCCGATGCCTGACTTTTCAGACCTCTTAAGAGTAGGCCAGGCCTTGCGCAAAACTGGAAAGTTGAGAGCTGTAATTGTTTCCTGAGGGGTTAAAGCACCAGGCGCTCAATGCAGAGAGTGGTAGCAGAAAAATACCTTGGGCAGTGGGGGCACTGAAGAATAGGGAAAGTTATTCACAGCTTTTTAAGAATATTTTTATTTTTCAATTATGTTTTATGTACAATGTTATATTAGTTTCATGTGTACAACCCAGTGATTAGGCATTTATATAACTTAGTAGAGGCTGGTACATGCACTGGAGGGGAGGTCCCTCAGGCTGGCCTGCCCTCTCTCACAGTCGGGAGCCCTCAGGGGTGGGAGGTGACCTGGTGATGAGGGGAAGGCAATGCCTCCATCACACCTCTGCTGCTGCCACTGCCAGTAGTGCAAGCCTCTGCTTGCACTGGATGGCTGGGCAGCCACTATCTAAGGCTTGCCTGTGCCTTGGGCATCGGCTGGGCAGCTGCAATCCGAGGCTTGCCTGCACCTGGGCTGGCCCTGGGCAGTTGGGGGGTTGAAGGGCCTTGGGGACTTTGGAGGCAGGCGCATGGCGCAGCTGGACCCACCTGGGGGTGGGCCTGGCTGTGTCATGCGCCTGCTGCCCCTGTGGGGCTGAGGGGACTAGGTACCATCATCTTGTGGCTGTGGGCATCACCATCTTTGAGGGCATGCAGTCAATTAGCATATTCCCTTCTTATTAGCCGTGGGTGCTGCCATCTTTGTGAAGGCATGACAATTAATTAGCATATTCACTCTTTATTATATAGGACTAGAGGCCTGGTACACTAAATTTGTGCATGGCAGGATGTGTCCCTCAGCCCACCTGCATCCTCTCCTATCTGGGACCCAGTAGGATTGGGCCTAAATGGGCAGTTGACATCCCTCTCACAATCCAGGACTGCTGGCTCCCAACTGCTTGCCAGCCTGCCTTCCTGACTGCCCCTAACCACTTCTGTCTGCCAGCCTGATCACCCCTTAACCACTCCCCTGCTAGCTTTATTGATGCCTAACTGCTTGCCTGCCAGCATGGTTGCCCCTAAGTGCCCTCCCCTGCAGGCCTGATCACCCCTTACTGCCCTCCTCTGAAGGTCTGGTCACCCCTAACTGCTTGCCTGCAGGCATGGTCACCCCTAACTGCCCTCCCCTGCAGGCTTGATTACCGCCAATTGCCCTCTCTTGCAGGCCTGGTCCCTCCCAACTGCCTTACCCTGCTGGCCATCTTGTGGTGGCCATTTTGTGTCCACATGGGGGCAGTCATCTTTGACCACATGGGGGCAGCCATCTTGTGTGTTGGAGTGATGGTCAATATGCATATTACTATTTTATTAGATATAATCACCCTGATAAATCTAGTCCCTATCTGACACCATACGTAGTTATCATAGTTTTATTCACGATGTTCCCTCTGCTGTATTTTACATTCCCATGACTCTTCCGTGACTACCAACTTGTACTTCTTAATCCCCTCACCTTTTCACCCACCCTTTAAACCCCTTCAAATTATGGCAACCATCAAAATTTTCTCTGTATCTCTGAGTCTGTTTCTGTTCTGCATGCTTATTTTGTTTTAGATTCCACGTACATATAAGTGAAATAATCTGGCATTTGTCTTTCTTTGTCTGGCTTATTTCACTTAACAAAATATACCATCTAAGTTCATCCCTGTTGTTGCAGATAGCAAGATTTTATTCCTTTTTATGGCTGCCTTATATTCCATTATTTATATACACTACTTCTTCTTAATCTATTCATTGACTGATGGATAGGTTGCTTCCACATCTTGGCTATTGTAAATAATGATGCAATGAATATATGGATAGATGTCTTTTCAACTTAGTGTTTTGGGTTTCTTCAGATAGATACCCAGAAGTGGGGTTGCTGGGTATTCACATATTTTAAGTGTGGAAAGAAAAACCATGCTGTGTAAAGAAAGAGAAGGCAGAAAAATTAGAGAATAAAAGTTTGACATAATTTTTCTCAGTGATAGCATGCATGCATGGGTCAAAGGAAAAATGAAGAAAGAACACAGGATTGGACTTAAGAATTACCATCCTTTGTACTGTTCTTATTCTGTATGTTTGGGCCAAATGGATGCATTTTAGGAGGTGATAGCATAGGCAGATTTCTGGAAATTATATTCTCACAAATTTATCTATCTATCTATCTATCTATCTATCTATCTATCTATCTATTCCATCTATTCATCCATCCATCCATCCATCCATCCATCCATTTATCCATCCTATGAGGACTATAGCATTGATGTTATAGGCAATGCAATTAATTTAGAATAATCTTACTATAATCATATTCGCTATCACTAGGACAAGGAGTAAGCATGCATTCATATTTTGGGTATTTGGTTATAGCCATTTAAAATAGCTGTTTTACACTTAGGACCTAGAATACTGAAATTTATGCCTGGCTAAATCCTAACAACTATTTCAAAATAATGTTTATTTGTTTTGTGTAGTATTTCCTCATTATTGAAAACAAAATAAAACCAGGACTCACATATAAGCCCCATGGAAATTCTATTAGACATTTAAAAATGGGTTTGGTCTTTACCACATTTATTCTTCCCCAGTTTTGTTTTGTTTTTAAATATCTTTTTATTGATTTCGGAGATGAGGGAAGAGGAAGAGAGAGAGGTAGAAACATCAATGATAAGACTCATTGATCACTGCCTCCTGCATGCTCCCTATTGGGGAAGGAGCCCACAACTTGGGCATGTGCCCTGACTAGGAATTGAACCCTTACCTCCTGGTTCATAGGTTGATGCTCAACCATTGAGCCACAGCGGCTAGACTATTCTTTCCCAATTTTATTCTTTTAGAAAATTTTTAATGTAGCTTTTACTGTTCTTTCTGTTGCTTACCATATCACTTTGTTGTTTTTGTAGAAAGTTAACTTTATAGGGAGGCAGCTGTGGTAGAGTTTCTGGTTAAATCAGCTCACTTCTTTGCATTTGGGTGATAGTTAGGCATTAAAAAAATCAAACACAAGAAAAATAAAAAGTGTTTACAGAATTTTTAAGTCCAGTACCAAACTCTTATGAGGCCACCTCATAGATGCTTAACTTGTGATCTAGGAATAAACATGATGACCTGTAAACGCATTTTAAGAGTCAAGTCATGTTAACTTGAACCTGATGCTTCTTCTTAAGACAATGGCCTTTAAACCCAATGGTTTAGGTCAGCATCTCCATTTCCGGGCAGCAGGAGTATGAGAGAGGTGAAATCAACAAGGCCATGCCTATTTCCCATTTCTCTAAATCAAGTTGCTGAAACATTCTTAGCTCTTCATCCCTCAGAGTAGATACATTTCTGTGAATTTACACTTGAGGCTTCAGAGCCCTGATGGCTGCCCCTTTGTGAGATATCAGAAGTCTTGTCAAGGGGAGGGACAGGGATTGGACCTTGCTTAGAACCTTTCCTGAATTATTTCAAGTTGGGTGAACATACTTTCCATTTTGGTTCTTCAGTCACTCTTAAAAAGGTGGGTGAGTTGAACTACTTTTTGTGGCTTCCAGTAAGCCAACATATATTTATAATTAATGGAATTCAAAGCAGTGATAACAAAAATAGCCAACCAAGTAGCCAAGTTAAACACAGAGTGGCTTCTTAAGCATTGTCTTAAGCTTCTCATTTTCACATGCATTGTAGTCTCACCCAACTTGAGTTTAAAATGCTTTTGCAATTTTAGTTTTACTTGAAAACAAATACACAAAACCAAAATACAACAACACAGATATAGAACATTTGAAGTTCAGGAGAAGAATTGTGGAGTGAAGAGAGGGGCAGACGTGATTTACAATCACTGTCACAGCTGCCTGCATAGCAGGTGCACTTTCTCTGGGAGATTTATCCCATATAAAGCCACTGGTAGTGAGGACATTTCTCTATAGGGAATAAAAAATTTTGACATATCATGCTTTGCAATTGAAAAGTCAGTGTACTTATGATTTTCTTTTTTAATGTAATAAAAGTCAACATTAGGAGAAAACCAAGATGGAGACATAGGTAAACACCTAAACTGCTGCATCGCACACAATTTCAAAAATACAACTAAAAGACAAAATGGACATCATCCAGAACCATAGGAAGGCTGGCTGAGTGGAAATTCTACAACTAGAAGGAAAGAGAAAAGCACATTGAGACTCAGAGGAGCTGCAGGAGGCAGAGGTACTGAGATGTGTGCCTTCGGAGAGGACTGGCAACTGAGTACATGGCTGGCTTTCTCAAACGGGAGGAAGACAAAAGCTCCCAACTGCACTGAACTCCAGTTCCAGGCAAGACTCTGGAGAATCATACTAATTTGGGGAGAAACTGGACGGTCTGGCAGCGGGTGGAACTTGAGGACAGCTTTCTCTCAGAGGTGCTTGCAGCGATTACCATGGGACACTGAGACACAGGGGCCTATTAGGGCTGTCTGCTCCACCTTGAGACTGCATCCCTTCCAAGCTGAGCACAGAGGCTTTTGCAAGTCTTGTCTCATAAAGGTGTCTCCAGCACAGAAGTTCTCCCAGCATAGACACAGCTGATCCTCACAGCCATTTTGCCTGGAGGTCAATTCCTCCCAATGATACCAACAACAATCAAGGCTTAACTACAAGATAGTGCACACAGCCCACAAAGGGGTGCACCAAGAGAGTTCACCTCAGATACCTGGGGAGACTGAGCCACTGGGCCCTATAGCACACAAAGCCACTCTATCAACTTAGGGAAGCCGCCAAAATGTGGAGACAAAAGAAACAGATCACAAGTGAAACGACTGGATATAGAGTTCAAAACCATGGTTATAAGGTTTTTCAAGAATTTTCTAGAAAAGGCCGATAAATTTAGTGAGACCCTCGAGGATATGAAAAAGGACCAACTAGAAATTAAGCATACACTGACTGAAATAAAAAAATAATATACAGAGATTCAATAGCAGACTAGAGGATCGTAAGAATCAAGCAAAGAAGCAAAAAACACCCAACTGAAAAAGCAAAAAGAATAAAAAAAAAAGTGAAGATAATGTAAGGAGCCTCTGGGACAACTTCAAGCGTACCAGCAATCTGAATTGTGGGGGTGTCAGAAGAAGAGAGAGAGCAAGATACTGAAAACCTATTTGAAGAAATAATGACTGAAAACTTCCCCCACCTGGTGAAAGAAATAGACTTACAAGTCCAGGAAGTGCACAGAACCCTAAACAAAAGGAATCCAAAGAGGACCACACCAAGACACATCATAATTAAAATGCCAAGAGCAAAAGACAAAGAGAGAATATTAAAAGCATGAAGAGAAAACAGTTAATTACCTACAGGGGAGCACCAATTTGACTGTCAGCTGATTTCCCAACATAAGCTATGCAGGCCAGACAGAAGTGGCAAGAAATATTCAAAGTGATGAATAGCAAGAACCTACAATCAAGATACTCTACCCAGCAAAGCTACCATTCAGAATTGAAGGGCAGACAAAGAGCTTCACAGATAAGAAGAAGCTAAAGGAGTTAATCAACACCAAACCAGTATTGTATGAAATGCTGAAAGGTATTCTTTAAGAAGAGGAAGAAGAAGAAAAAGGTAAAGATAAAAATTCTGAACAATAAATACATAACAAGTGAATCTAAAAATCAAGCGAATAAAAAAATCTAATGAACAGAATAAACTAGTGAATATAATAGAATCAGGGGCATAGAAAGGGAGTGGACTAACAATTCTTGCGGGGGAAGGGCCATGGAGTATGTAGGAAGAAAGGAGACAAAAATCGTACACCTATGGATGAGGGCAGTGGAAGGGTGGTGGTAAGGGCAGAGGGTGGGGTAGGAACCAGGTGGAGGAGAGCTATGGGGTAAAAAGGAGGAACAATTGTGATAATCTGAACAATAAAGATTTATTCAATTAAAAAAAAGTCAACATTAGATAAAGAATGGAGAGCAACTCCCTACTCATTATGCCTATATCTGTCCCATCTGCCTCATGTTTATTTAATTTACTTCCTTTCAATTAAAAAATATTTGTCAACCATATGCTATGTGTCAGGCATTACACTACATGTAAGAAGAGTTATAAAGATAAATAAGCTAGTTCCCCCCTAGTCAAGGAGTCTGGGGTGGGACTTCTCCCTGCAGATAGCTATGACATTAATCTCCTTAGAGTAAGTGCCTTAAATTCATAAACAAAAGTTACTTTAGAGCAGTCGTTCTCAACCTTTCTAATGTTGCGACCGTTTAATACAGTTCCTTGTGTTGTGGTGAATTGTAATGTAAATATTTGTGTTTTCTGATGGTCTTAGGCGACCCTGCTAGTGGTTCTCAACCTGTGGGTCACTGCTGTAGAGCCTGAGACCATCAGAAAACAGGTCACGACCCACAGGTTGAGAACCGCTGCTTTAGAGAGTGCGCGTGTTTGGGAAGATTAGGGATGGTCACGCAGGCCACGGTCTTAGCTATGAAATATCTGCCTCTTGTTCTTTCACTGTTGGTTGTACTTCCTGACGATGAACACAGACACAGCTCAAATATACAAGCTTCCCTTACTCACCCCTTCCCTCTACTTCCTGACCAACTCTCTTCCTCCATCCCGTGATTGGAGGTGGAGGAGGGAGGGTAGACATCCATGACAGCCATTCTACCATCTCTCTCATAAGCAATGACTAGAAAGGGAGGGTCATCTTCTCCCAGAGGCCTTTCAATCCTATTAACACCCCAGATGGCCCTTTTCCCTTCTCTGGGACCCAGCAGTCTAGACAGTGGGTCTCCACTGACCCAAGCAGCACGAAGGAGGAGACACACCTTCCTTATTGGATGCTTGAGGCGCCCTGGTGTATCAGTGGTCCATCTCCAGGTACCTGCCCCTGGTTTCCTCCCAACCAAGTGGACACTTATTTAAAAATTAAACTAGCCTTATATAATCATAACAGAATTGGGTTTTACATTTGAGGGCCTTGGGACATCTCTTAAGGTGGTTAAGAGATGCCCATCTAAAAGGAGTCTCATTACATATGACCTCACTCTGCTGACAGGGCCAGAGAACCGAGGAGTCCGCTCTGGCAGATCCAAGCTGCTCAAAGAAAACCAGACACAATGGGAATTTTCCCAGCCTTCATTTCAGCTTGGGTTTCCTTTTTCCCTCTCTGACAAATTCCAAGGATGAGACGGGCAATTTCCCTCACCGGTAATGCTAGGGTCAGAGTGCAGTGATCGGTTGGAAGTTTTTCTTTTTTCTGTTATTTCCCCAGATGGGTGAAGGTGCTAATGGAGGCTAAACACATACCAGACCAGAATGGAGCTAGAGGCCTGGATCAGTGGCCCCCCCAAAATTGAGACTCCACCGTAATTAATAGATCAGGAAGGGCTCTCCTGTCCCTCAGTGAGATTGCTGCCTGGTGTAGACCAAGTCTTATTTAGGAGAGGATCTTACACTGTAATGTAGAGCGGGGAACTTTCCTTGTCCTTAAGGATCCCTAACATCTCTGTGGATGACGGTGCTATTCTTCTTAAAGTGCCCCATCCCTTTGGAGCTCTGCCCTGGAGGAGGCCCTCTCTGTCTGTGAGATGTGAGGGTTTGCAGAGCATGTAGCATGTCTGGGAAGCACTAACATCGTGGTTCTTGTTTGTTTGCTTTTACAAAATTCTGTCCTAAGTCCATTGAGCTTCCATGTTACAGACTAGGCCAGTGAGAACAATCCCATATTGTCTGTTTCCATCCACTTGATTCTCTTCCATCTGTGCCTTCTTCCTCTCCCACCTCACTCTGTGTCCAGTAGAGAATTAGAGGGATTTACTCATCTGCACAACAAATGTAACATCTCGCTTTCAATATTTTGGGAAACTTCTGAGGGGGAGGCAAAAACTCTGATGAAGCAAGGATGGAGAACTTTCCCCTCCCTCCCCACAAGGGCCATTTGGATATTTTTAACATCATTTGGGGGCCTTACAGAATTATCAACTTAAAAATGAGCCTGCTCTATTTGGTCAAACGTTTAATGAACTCACCCCTAAAATATCTCAGCAGGGCCAGACCCAATGATTTTGTGGGCCTTATATGGCCCACGGGCCAGACATCCTCCACCCCTGTGATAGAGGGACCTTGCTTTTGGCATTGAAATTGTCGAGTTTTTAGATGAATCTGCTTTTTGACCTCTGAAGCAGATGGGCTAGGGTTGGCCACCACTGTCATCTTAATGGCAAAATAAGGTGTCTTAATACAGTGGTACCTCGAGATACGAGTTTAATTCGTTCCGTAACCTTGAGGTGTGGGAAACTATGAGACGCTCCAGTCATGTGCAGCTGGCCGATCCGCGCGATGACTCCTATCTCAAATGTTGCTCATATTTCAAAGCAAAAATCGCTCACTCGACGGCTCGTATCTCAAAAATCTCGTATGTTAGGGCACTCGTATCTCGAGGTACCACTGTATCCCTGTTGCATGAGCCAAACGTTTGGTGATCTAGTTTCAAGGGATGGCTAAGGTTTCAAACGTGGCCTGTGTTTACAATTCTGAGATTTTCCCCTTTATGAATAGAGCGATTCTGTTACAAAGGAGACAGCCACGTCTAGCCTTGAAATGTTTAATTGCTGCTCCCCCCCTTTTTTATAAGGACCACGCGCACTGATGACGCAACTGAAGGCCCCTCCCATCCCCCCATTTTTTTTTTTTGCCCCTCAGATTTTCTTCTCCTCAGACCTGTGGGCGGAGAAGGGGGGAAAGGCAGAATTGACACTCTTCTTTGTCTTTTTCTTTTTTTCAGATTCAGAAGAGTAAAAAGCACCTCCCAGACAAATAAGAGAGGCTGCCACACTGTCTTGCATCATTTTAGCTGAGCTGCTTCCTCCTCCTCCTCCTCCTCCTCCTCCCACAGAGCTGGGGATGGCGCGCAACTTTCCCCAACAAGCCCCCGGCCCTTGGCCTTGTCTCAGGCGGTCTCCTCCTGGGAGCTGGCTTGGGGGCCTTTAGAAACTCTGGGGGCTGGTCCCTACCCGCCCCCCCAACCCCCAGAAAACAAAACAACTTGAGATTTTTGCACAGACAGAACCCACACATGAAGGGATGTCCTCTGAATCCTTTGCTCATGTCCTGGCTCTCGAGGCACCCGTCCGGCCTGAGGACAGTGGACGTCACAGAGACGCTGAGAGAGGCCCGCAGAGGCCGCGCGCACAGCAGCTGCCCTTTGACTACTGCCCCCGCCGTGACGGCGTGTCGTGGTTTGCGCACGGGCTGCAGGTGGTGGAGACGGCCGGGCCCGCTTCCCTCCCAGCCTCCGGGTGCCCCTTTCTGGAACCAGGAACATTCTTTTCACCAGGTTCCCTTCAGACTTAAAAAACAAATTGTTCTTAGGCTTTTCTTTCCGTCGATCTACTCTGAGATCCTTTCTGTTTTATAAAAAAAAAAGATGTTTCCGGTAGCCATCTTCATCTGATGCTTAATTTATCTGTGCATCCGTTCATAGGAACCTGAATGTTTCTGCCGGTGACTTGGCTCTTCAGGTGGAAACCCAGTGTGTTCACGGGGTAGCACCGTAGCCGAGCGGTGATTGGCATTGTGATCGCGGGCGGGTCCTCTCCCGGTGGCGATCTGTGCTGTGACTTTACTGTAGCGACGGAAATAATTCTATGGTTGGGGGTCACCACAACATGAGGAGCTGCATTAAAGGGACGTGGCTTTAGGAAGGTGGAGAACCACTGAGTTTTAATTGCTCTTCTGTCCATTCCAGGGAGTTCTAAGGGCCTTGGTAGCAGGCAGATGTGGCAGAGAATTCTGTCCATTTTAGTGAGCCTTAGAGGTGCCCGAAAGCAGATGATTCATAGCACAGATCAAGAATAGGATGGACGTAGCCTGGAAAGAGAAGACACAGCGCCCCTGAAATCAAGTCAGATGAGACCCCGTGGAGTGCTGGGAAAGCCATTGCATGGGCCTAACTGGTGTGATGTGGATGACACTGGTTGTGGTTCGCAAAGGAATATGTGAGTCCCTCCCAAGGGGAAGCACATGGATCCGCGTGAACGGGTGGGACTCATCATAGAAAGAGGGGGTGCTCTGCTACACCCCAGGGCGTTGCCCGTTGTGCATTGAATTCCTGCATTTACAAAAGCACAAACGCAAACACTTAAAAGTCCTCTCCCAACTGAGGCAAATGTTGGCATTTCTTCCGACAGAAATAGGGAGACTGTGTTTGTCCTCTGCAACGCCTTTGCCTCGCTGACCCCTCCCCCACGGAAGGGCCTGCAGAGCTCTTGCGCATGCCTGTGGCGCGCTGATCCTGGGACAGGGTCTTCATTTTGCCTGGGAATCACATTTCCTGGAGCCTCCCCGGCTTTCCCAGCAGTGACCACAGTAAACAAGGTGGTCACACATTCAGCCACGGCCACGGCCACGGCCACGGCCATTCTGGTAAAGGAGCAAAGCCAGCCATAGCTATGAGTTAGTGCGCTCACTGGCAACTCATAATGGGCCTCGGTGTTAGGGAGGCAGCAGAGAGAGGCAGGAGAGGGAGGAGTTAAGAGGCCTGTGTCCAGGGCACAGCTGCTAGCCAGCTATGGGGTCAGTGCTGTGGAGGAATGGAAGTCCTTTAAAAATATGTTGTTATTGATTTTAGAGAGAGAGGAGGGGAGAGGGATCAAGAAATAGAAACATTGATGAGAGAGAAACATGGATGGGTTGTCTCCCTACCAGAGATTGAGCCCACAACCCAGGCATGTGCCCTGACTGGGAATTGAACCAGTGGCCTCTTGGTTCATGGGTCGATGCTCAACCACGGAGCCACACCAGTGGGCAGGAATGGGGGTCTTGATAAATAACGAAGATTTGATAGGAGCCCTCTCCAACATTTTAAACATTGGCCACTAATTCAGAAACCTACAAACACTGTGCTGGTCAGAGAAAAATGTGCCTGTGGCCTGCATTCAATCTGTGGGGCATCAGTTTGCTAACCGTGGTCTTAGAGGTGTTCTGGTCTCGTACGGGGATGGAGTCCACCCAGTACTTGACTTGGGAACCTGACCTTTTACCTCAAATTGATTCCATATTTTTGTATGCTGGGCCTCGCAGCCGGTCCTCCTAGAAAGCCTACAGCTTCCCTTTTATACTCTAACGAGCAAGACTAAACACTATTTAAAAAAAGACACAGGAATATAGCCATTTCTTTTGTAGCACCGATAGAATGAAAAAGTACTTCATTTGCTTTAAGTCATTCATTAGCTGGAAAGGGAATGGGAACGGAATTTCATGCAGTCGAGGCTCTGCTTGGAACTCTCCGTGTGGGAAATAAAAGCTCCGTGTAACTTTTATTTATATATTCTTTCAAAAAAACTGTTTTGAAAGGACATTGAGTCAAGATGCAGAATGATCTATTTTTTTTCTTAAAAACATAAAACAATGTGTAACTATGCTATGAATTGATACTGGAGCAGATAAAACATTAAAATAATGATTCCAAGCCCGTATTGAGTGGATTAACAACTTCTCTAAAACGCTGGCTCGCTTTATACGGTCTGTTGCTTCTCTTGAAACACCTTCTTCCACATTGATCAGTGATACAGGACACACATCCTTCCATCACTTGGATCGTGGCCCCTTACTGTGCGTTACATTGTCTCATGGAAAGCAAGGGCCACACCTTGGAATTAAGAATTGACTGGGACGAGGGGAAAGCAGTAGGGACATTCCCACCAAAGACAAACCAAGGTCTCCATGTCCTTGAGGGTCGAGTGACAAACGGAGTTGGGGTCCCCATTCTACCAAACACCTCTACGTTCAAGTTTGGTTGATGTGGCACGTTTCTGTGGCATAATGAGTTACCAGAAGGAGGTCTTTGTTCCATCTTTTATTCACACAACCTTCCTTAGTTTATGAGCCTGCCCAACAGCTTACGGTAGCATGCCAGGGACTCGTTTTTAACCCATTAAGCTCAAATGGGTTTTCTTCCCCTGTCCATTTCGTTCTCGGAGCTTTTAAAAACCATGACAAACATCTGACAGGATCCCAGGAAGGACCCGGGATACTTAAACAATACAATGATATCTAACCCTCCCGGAGCCAAAGAATAATCTAGTGACCTGTTACTTCATCTGCAGACGTACAACCATTTTGTTATGTATCCCACCCGGCACCAGGCCTTCAATAAATGGGGGAAGTAGAAAATAAGGAGCAATGTTATCACAGGATGTGAGGCAGAGAGCAGATGAAGGGATGGAGACTAATGTGACCCGCATTTTAGGAGTAAAGATACTGGTCTTTTAGTGCCACCTCTATTGTGGATCACCTTTCTCTAGATATATAGATGATAGATAGATAGATAGATAGGATATATACAATCTTCCTAAAAATATATACATGCTTTTGGAATAATTATAAAGGCAATGTTTATTACAATATACAGTGGTACCTCGAGATACGAGATTTTTGAGATACGAGCGGTCAAGTGCTGGCGGGTCCTCCATGCATACTTGCCACCAGCAATGAAGACGCACCTCTATGTTCTTCCGAAGACCAAATAAAAACCATGCAATTGGATTGGAGTTCGCAAAATGGAAAGGCTGTTTGTTCTTTCCATGTTTATCCTGATTGTCAATGTTCTTTCCCAGATGTGGGGCTGTCTGAACTTACTCATCCATCTCCTTTTTTTTTTTTTTTTTAAAAATGCACTGTTTCTAGGTTAGTCTGCCAGCGGTTGCCTCTGCTGGAGGGTCTGCTGGTGTCTTAATAACAGTGCTCTGGTTGGTCAGTTCCTGGCGATGACACGTGGCCTCGGGGCTCTTACATCACGCTTTCCCAGCAGGCGTGGGTTGGGCGGCCCTCCCCCTCACCCCCCATTTGGCAGAAGGGAGATTTTTTGTTTATGAGGTCAAGCCGGGGTGTAGTGCTCACCCCAGGCCCTTAGTCTGAGGTGTGTGTCGTTGCCCCAGAGCGGTCAGCGGTGCTGTCACTTCATCACTGATGAATGGCATGTATTACCCTTTAGCTGGACCAACCAAGGGCGTTGCTTTGAAATACCGGAAGGCGAAAGCTATTCGTTTGTCGAGAGTTCCTGCCAGTCAAACAAGGCGTGGTGATGACATTTCCGCCCCAAGCTGACTGATGGGGTTGTTTACTCTTGGGGCTTTCAGATGCTGTAGGTCAAGGATGATGTAATTCATGACCTTAAGTGCTTTTCTCCCAAAGATGAGATATCAACTACTTTATACACACACACACACACACTCACACACACACGCACACAAACACACCCCTCTCTTCTGAATGTAAATAACAAGCATTACACTGGCCAAGCATTTTCACCTGCGTATTCTCACTTGATCCTCACAAATACAGTGGTACCTTGAGATACGAGTGCCCTAACAGAAGAGATTTTTGAGATACGAGCCATTGAGTGAGCGATTTTTGCTTTGAAATACGAGCAACAGTTGAGATAGGAATAATCACATGGATAGCCCGGCTGCACACGACCCACTAGTTTACCAAGACTCGAGCGTCTCATAATTTCCCACGCCTCAAGGTTATGGAACGAATTAAACTCGTATCTTGAGGTACCACTGTACATAGAGAAATGGATGTTTTTACGTCTTTAGAGATGAGGATAATGAAGGTTAGCTGACGCACGGATGTAGTTATTTACTCATTTTCATTTGACCGACCTCAACTATAACATATTTCAGAACTCTCAAATTGCATCCATGTAATCAATTCGTGTTTGTTTGTTATGGAAGGGGAAGGAAGCAGAATAAAACCCCAGGCAGCCAATGGAGCGAGGGTAGACTGCATGGACCCAGAGCTCCTTAGCATGTAGCCACGGAGGCTGATTGGGCCCCAGAGCCCAGTACTAAGTCCTGAAGTGGATCTGAGTTTCCTGGAAAAGCAACCTCCATTCACAGCATGGCAAGTAGACTTCATGAAAAGTGTGGGTAGATTCAGGGGACTTGCACCAGAAAGCACCTCACATGAAAACATTTAACTCCTCTGCCTAAGAAGTATCTCTGTGAAGTTAAAAACAAACAAACAAACAAACAAACAAACAAAATAAATAAATAGAAAACAAAGAAGGAAAGAGATGCAAAGAAAAAAAGAATTGTCTGCGTTTTGCCAGCTTGGACTCCATGCACCTGCCATGTTGCTGGATTCTGGCCTCTGGGGCTCTTTGGATGGCAAACCAAGGAAGTGCATGAACAGTAAATATTTGTATTTAGATATAAAATATGTATGTGTGTTATCTATGTATCTGTATATATACATCTCTCTCTCTCTAGAAACTTAATATGCAAAGTGTCCCCTCGGGAGTTAAACCAACCAGGAGTTCAACTGCTCCCTATGGCATACCATGACCACCAGGGGGCGAAACAGAACAAAGGGATGCCCCGGCTAGTAGCCGGCAGCCACTAGGGACCCTAGTCATGCACAAATTTCATGCACTGGGCTTCTAGTATCCTATACAATAAAAAGCTAATATGCAAATCAACCAAATGGTGGAATGACTAGTCGCTATGATGCGCACTGACCACTGGGGCATACACTTAGTACAGGAGCTGCCCTGGGTGGTCAGTGCATTCCCACAGGGTGAGCGCTGCTCAGCCAGAAGCCGGGCTCATGGCTGGGGTGTGCAGCAGCAGTGGTGGGAACCTCTCCCGCCTCTATGGCAGTGCTAAGGCTGGCCTAAGCCGGCAGTCAGACATCCCCTGAGGGTTCTCAGACTCCAGGAGGGCGCAGGCCAGGCTGAAAGACCCTCCTCCTCCCCACCCAGTGCATGAATTTCATGCAGCAGGCCTCTAATTTATATATAAAATGAAATATGTAAGGGTATATGTATGTACACACACACACACACCACACATACACACATGCAAATGTCCTTTTGCAGGTCAGTTCAGCCCTCTTTAGTTTTGCTCTCTCTTTCCTGATCCACATATTAGGGGCTTTCTTCTCATTCCCAAAGAGCCCCTTAGCTGTTTATCTGAACAAAAGATATTCCTTTCCTAATAGAAGCTCCATTGGCAGTTTCGGGATTGGGGGGAGACCTCCACACCCTAGGATCTGTGTGGTCTCCCAAACTTGGAGTGCTCTCACAGACGTTGGCTACTTCAGTCCTCACCAGCACACTTTGATATCGTCGTTAATGCCCTCCTTTTGGAGATGAAGGTCTGAGCTTCCAAGAAATCAAGTTAACATCTTTAAGGTCCAATAGAGAGTAAAGGGGCGAACCCCTGATTCCTTGACCCTAAGTTCAGGACATCCCTTCTGCAGCGGGATTCTTTGCCCTGGTACCTGTTAGGATCCTCTGGGGGCCTTAGCGGTCCTGATGCTGGAGCTCCGCCCTGGTCCCAGGAAGCCAGGACCTCTGGGCGTGGCGCTCCTGCTGCCACTTATTCAGCAAGTTTCCCTGGAGAGTCTCAGGGCAGCCCTGCTCGGTGTGTTGGTCCCCAATGTCCCAGCCTGACAACTAGGAGACAGAGTGACCTCACACGTAGGTGTCGAGGCTTCGCTCCTGACTTTTCTGGACCAGGGGATACACGCTGCTTACCACCTCACCCAACCTTCTTCCAAACATTTCCAGACCCAGACGTTGGAATCACCCGGTCACATTTTAGAGGAGCATTTGCCTGTCTGAGAGGTCTGCCCACACCCCCACTTTCCCTCATCCTCTTCCTCCTCTTCGCAGGCACAAAGAAGCACTCTCACGGCTCCCCAGCCCCGAGCACCAGCTCCACGAGTCGCCTCACCTTGCCAGGTGGGTAAACGGCATCGCGCCATGATCTCAGTGGTCACACCAGACAGGACCGCTTTCTCGGGCGTTGAGTTTAGCAGCTGATAAGCTGGGGATCTGGCCCCCTGTTAGCCAGTCTGCTCCACATGATTTGAGGGCCTCCGTCACCCACGTTTGTCCAGTTCCTCCAGGAATGGCCACGATAACTCCATACTTGGCTCGCAGTCTCTCCTGCTTGCTGGTGGAAAGAGCAGAATGTGGGTCTTCCTTAATTTCACCTGGATGTGTTTTGGAAGTATCCGGGAGACAGATGGTGCAGGGGAATGAGTATGAGTCTTTGGTGAGAGAGACTTGGGTTCAAATCCCAGCTCTATCTTGTGCAAACTGTGTAAGCTTTCTACACTGATGGGGCCTTTTGCTTATAAGTTCCGGATACCCATTTTCCAATGTTAATTTGTCTTTTACATTTCTTCTTTGGGGAATTACCAAACTTGATCCCTTCTGAGAGGGACAGTGCCTCGCATTTTGGTCGCTGACACAGGAATGTTTTGCAATCAATAGTGTGCTATAATTTAATTAGCATGTTTTCTTGGTTATGCATAAAATAATAGTGTACTTTATAACCAATGACATCTTAGCTTAAATTAAATGTAATCTGTCTATCTGCTTTTTCACCCTCAACTTCTGTAGCTTCTTCACCGCCATCCAACAACTGGACTTGAACTTTCTTGCCTCTGTCACCCCACCTGAAACATTGCTTTCCTTTCCTCCCTGGCTAATTTCTTTTTGCAGTCTCTCCAAATCAACTTGGTAGCATTAATACTTACTTATAAGGATTTTCTATGAAGCCCTTAGCCCCGTGATAGGTAGCTTTTTCCAGGGTGGAGACTGTCTTATTCTCTTTTTGCCTCAGTGCCTGCCAAGGTGATAAGCACATGTTGGATACTCATGAGTGCTGATGAGGTTGGATGGATGGGTGTGTGAGCGGGCACTGTTTGTACTAATTGATGATTGTACAAAAAGCAGGCATCCTCAGGAAAAGGCTCATTTTCAAGTTTGAATTTGCAGTAACTGTACTAACTTGCTTTTTAGTATGGAGTCAACCATGGTCTGTAGTCTCTGGAGGCTTCTCTCATCCTTTCCTGCTTGTGCCTGTAGGACCATAGACATTAGGAGGAGAACAGCTCTGAACCAAGCAACTCTAGTGGGTAGGGATGGTGTCTGCTCTTGGTGGGGAAGGCCGTGACATTCCAGGGTGAGGTGGGATCTCGGACATCAGCCTGGACACCTACGAGGATGCAGAGCTGACCTGGCTCCTGTCTTCTGTGCTGGAGGACTGTTCTTGGCCTGCTGGGTCTCCAAGGCTTCTGAGCTAGAGTCTCGGCTACCTTGGCCTTGCCTGGGTTGGGCAGTCTAAACTGGCCCAAGTTAGGTGTCTTAGGTTCCCAGTTGGGACCACTCCGAAGCCTGTAGAGTTGGAGTGGGTAGTTCTCATGCTTTGTCTACCAGACCCCCTCTACCACATGTGTTATGATGGCAGCTCACCACTTCTTCCCACCTCAGGAATACCACCTGCCTGTACCTCAAGCTGTTAGTGCTGGCTGTCAAACAGTGAAAACATATCTTGTTTAAGATACTCAGAAGCTCAATGGAGGACTAATAATCCTTAAAAAAACAATGAAGTAAAATTATGCAGAAACAAAACTATGAAGATATGTGAAACAAGTAATTCTAAAATCTTAAATGAAAAACAAACATTCTATTATCATTCACATTTTTAAAAAAATATATTTTATTGATTTTTTACAGAGAGGAAGGGAGAGAGATAGAAAGTCAGAAACATCGATGAGAGAGAGACATCGACCAGCTGCCTCCTGCATGCCCCACAGTGGAGATGTGCCCGCAAGCAAGGTACATGCCCCTAACCGGAATCGAACCTGGGACCTTTCAGTCCGCAAGCCAACCCTCTATCCACTGAGCCAAACCGGTCTCAACTATCATTCACATTTTAAAAAGAGAAAGGAAAGCTCAAGGTGGACCGAAGGTGAAAAGAAAACTCATGTTGGGAGACAGCCCTTAGGACTTTATTCCACACACGACAAAGAGAGAGAATCAAATCACAAATGAACGAGTATGAACTATAAAACTTAGAAAAAGACGCAGGGATACATCCTCATGACCTTGGATTAGGCAATGATTTCTTAGATAGGATACTTAATGCCCAAGCAACCAAAACGAAAAAATAGATAATACAACTTCGTTAAAATTAAAAACAGTTGTGTTTCAAAGGACACTATCAAGAAAGTAGAAAGAAAATCCACAGAATGGAAGAAAATATTTGCAAATTAAATACCTGATAAGGATCTAGTGTCCAGAACGTGGAAAGCATTCTTACATCTCAACAATAAAAAGGCAAATAACCCAATTAAAAAGTGGGCAGAGGATTTGAATAAACATTACTCCTAAGAAAACATACAAAAAGGATGTGGAAAGATGGTCAACATCATTAGTCATTAAAAAAAAAGCAAATTAAAACCACAATAAGATATCACTCCACATGCACTAGAATGACAAGAATGAAACAAATGTCGCCAATGACCTGGAGCAAGTGATACCCCCATATACCGTTGATGATGAAAAATGTGTAGCCACTTTGGAAAGCAGTTTGGCAGTTTCTCAAAAAGTCACAAAGAGGGACCGTATGACTCAGCATTTCACTCCTACGTATATTCTCAAGAGAATGGAAAACACGTGTTCACACAAAAGCTTGTCCATAAATATTCACAGCGGCATTACTTGTGATAGCTACAAAGTGGAGACAAACTAAATGTCTATCAACTGATGAGTATATAAACAAAATGTGGTATATCCGTACAATATTGTTGTTCAGTCATACTAAAAGACTGATGTACTGATATAGGCTATAACACTTAAACCTTAAAGACATTTTGCTAAGTGAAAGAAGCCATACACAAAAGGCCACACATTATAGGATTTCATTTATGTGAAATATCCAGAATAGGCTAGTCCAGTGGTCCGCAAACCACGGCTCGTGAGCCACATGCAACTTGTGAGCTGCTGTTTGCCAATCTGTTGAGTAATGAGTTTGCCGACCACTGGGCTAATCCATAAAGACAGAATGTAGATTTAGGATTTGCGAGAGAGGAGAATAGGAAGTGAATTATCATGGGTATAATTCTTTGAGTGGCAATAAACATGTTATGGAATTAGATATTATTAATGGTTGTCCAGCCTTGTGAATATACAAAAACCACTGAACTGTACACTTTCATGGGGAAATTTTATGGAATGTGAGTTTATATTTCAATAAAAGAGCATGGAAGATAGATAAATGGCTCAAAAGACTCAATTTCTCTATCTTCTCAGATGGGAAATGCACCTCAGTTGCCATCCTATATAATAAAAGGTTAATATACAAATTGTCCCCTTGACCAGGAGTTCAACTGGAAGTTCAACCAGGGGACGGGGACGGCCAGCCAACTTCCCATGTCCCCTCCCCTCTCTGGCCTGCCTGGACCCCACCAGTGCACAAATTTGTGCACCGGGCCTCTCATACCTAAATAAAACCAAATGCATGCCTAAGAACAATGTGAGAGTGCCTAAAATTACAACAAAAATGAGAAAAATCTTAATTACTATGAGAAACTGCTTATGTTCAACCTGCAAGCAGGTTGCCTATAATAAAATGAAAACCAACTGACAGTGATATTTGCCTTAGTGATAGTAACTGTGGGAAGACAATGAAGGTAAATCTTCCATATGCTGAGGGACATACTTCCTCCCGGAGAAAAGTGAACTCCAAAGCAAGGTGTGAGATGCAAGGAGTAATGTGCACACACAAGTCAATAAGAACATGCTGGTAAATTTGAGTAGTCACTATAAAAATAATGTCCAATTTTGTGTGAAAATAGGAGGCAACAAGCTATTGATGGAAGGAGGGTTATTGCATAGGAGGTAAGGAGCGCTAAAATCTATTTCGTCTTTGGGAAGACATTTGTAATTTTGCAAATTTTTAACATGACGAATCATCTGTAAAATAATTTTAATATAACCTACAGCATCTAAATCAGCAAGAGAACACTAACGAAGGGCATATAGAAAATGTGTCAGTAGAAGGCAGCAAGGAAGGAAAAGAAGCAAGAAATAAAGAATAGGGACAAAATTAGGACAGTCAAATCCAAAATAAAAACAAAATTAAATCAGTAGAACCTGTTCTAAAAATATCAGTAATGATAATAATTGCATATGGCTTAAACTCTGGTATTAAAAACAGAGATTATGTGGTTAGAAAAAAAATCCAAAATCCAGCTCTCTCCTGCTTTTAAGTAACACTTAGAAAACACACAGAGAAAGTTTGCTGATCTAGGGCAAAAGAAATTTTGCACAAAATATAAAACTAGTTCTTGGGAAAACATCTACTTTAACATCTGGTTAGTAGATTTAAGTGAAAAATCTACTTACTGTCTTCCAAAACAGCTTTGTTTGTCTTTATCCACATAGACATGATTTTACATACTAGTATATTTCGGAGAAATATGATGTTTTCCCTTTCTAACCTATTGAGCGATATGGGTGTGGAAAATTCAGATCTAAAGCAAGTTCTGCAAATCACATGGCCCAATCTAGAAGCCACCAGAGACCATGTCATTCAAGAACAGCTTGTGTGGCTTCTGAGACCCTCTGAGCGGTCCTCCTGCAGCTGCAGCTCCAGAAAACTAGTCTGGGGACCTCGCCTTGAATCCCTGCACATCTTCAGCCAAGTGGCTCTTACAGGGGAAAGCCATGGCACCTGCAGCCAGTTCTTTTCTAGAACCAACTTCACCTCTGCCTTATGGGGTCTGCGAGCTTCATCGCGCTCCAGGGGGTGGTACATGATGGAGAGCTGAGGAGACACTAGCTCTCCTGGGGGCGTGGCCTGGAGCTCCACCACCTCTTATGGTTCTGGCTGTCAGAGACTTCCTTCTGAGCAGATGCTCCCGGTGCCTCGGTCACACCACTTTGCTGGAGGATCCCTAGATGGAAAGGTACAGTCCTGTAGTCGTTCACCGATGCGGGTAGCGCATCCATTGCTCCTCTGTGTGTGCAGCTGCTGGCGTGCGCGGTAGTGTTGGCAGTAGATGCGACTCTGCTTCTAACCTCCACCACCCGACGTAGACAGAGTCTGTGTGTGCGGGTGCCGGCTGGCTTGCAATGACATTGTTGTGTGTCCTGTTTCTAGGGGACTACGGATAACACGTCCATCCAGAGGATTCCTCAGAAGAGAACTGACCAGTTCTGAGGTCTGAAGACGGTTTAGGAAGCTTACGTTTCTTTTACCCAAACAAAATATGATGTACATTGTAAGTGATGGAGTGATTAACTTCAAAAATGTTAACTTCTGAGCCCCCCCCCCCATACGGATTTTTTTTATAATAAAGACTTCGATATGTATTGCACATCTATCAAATATCAGGGACCATGCTAGGCTCTTAACATGTATTATCTATTACCTCATTTAATCATCACAGCAACTCTTCTGGAAGGTACGATCATCTCCATTCCACTAAGGAGGAAATGGAGGCATCATCCAATAAAGAGCTTGCCAAACCTCGCGCTCCTTGTTCTGAGTCTCATTGACATTGACACAACGTCAAATCGCCCTCACTCTGCCCGCCTGTCTTTCGCATTTGTGCTCTGCCTGGGGATTAGATCAGGTACCCGTGTACCAAGTTCAAGCACACTTCATTTACGTGAAGATTCCAACGAGTGCTGTATTTGCAATTGTCTTTTATCTCGAGTTCATTTTGAAGGATGGCAGTTGTCATTCTTATCATGGGTTAGATCAAAACGCATTTGTTATTTAGCCCTCAGAGCGCTAGAACACTGAAGAAATTTATCTTTACGAACTCTCTTGGCGTAGGTCATTGTTGATGTGAAGGAGGGACGTAACACTACTGATTTTGCCTTACACTTCCCACCTTTCTAAGAATACGTGGAAAAAATGTACACGTTGATGAGCAAAATCAAGCACAAGACTGCACTTGAATAATCTCCAAATAGCAGAAACCGGTTTGGCTCAATGGATAAAGCATCAGCCTGTGGACTGAAAAGTCCCAGGTTTGATTCCAGTCAAGGGCATGTACCTTGGTTGCGGGCACATCCCCAGTTGAGGGGGGTGGGCCGGCAGGAGGCAGCTAATCGACGTTTCTCTCTCATTGATGTTTCTAACTCTCTGTCCCTCTCCCTTCCTCTCTGTAAAAAAATCAATAAAGTATATTTTTTAAAAAATCTCCAAATAAACCCCCACCTTCTCGGAAACAGCGGGTCTCATGTCCTTGGTGCTTGCCAGGGCGAACACAATGAAAACAAAGAACTTAGCTGAGACTGTTCATCTCCTGGAAGGAGAGCTTTCTTATTCCTTTATTATTAGTTAAAATAATGATTGTGTTAAATGAACTCATTTGTCATTAACTCATAAGGGTGCAGAGCATTTAACGGGTAGTGGTTATTTTAACTACGGAAGGAAGGCTCTGAAGAGAAAGCAGAATCCAGATTCCTGTGCACTGGCTGTGTGCACCTGAGCACATTACCGAAGCTCTGTATGCCTCAGTCTCCTCACCGTGAAAGGAAGCGATACTAGTGCTCGCCTATCAGGATTGTAGTGAGGACGATAGACAGGCTCAAGCTAAATGTGTAGCATGTGCTCAGTACACGGTGTGCCAGATATTGTATGTATTTATTTATTTTATTGTGGCAGGTCCTGAACGGGACATCACAGGTCTCATAGTGTTCCATCCTCAACGGAACTGATGTTAATAACATTGCAGTCCCTTGCAATTCAAAATTCACGGGTGATTTTTTTTAAGGGCTTTTCATTAGATTTCAGACCCATCTCACAAGTAAACACTGATTTGAGAGCTGGAATGAATGGCAGGGATTTTGTTCTGCAGGTAAAAAAACACTTGAAAGGCATTAAAAAATTATTCTATCTTATTAGTTTAGTATACGTGTGTGTGCACGCGCACGTGCAAATGCAGATAGAAACTGTCTCTAGATGGAAACGGATTTTGCAAAGGTCATATCATGGCTTTATATTTGAAACAGAAGAAAACATGTGTCCGGCACTTCTTTTTATAAGAAGGTGCCAACATTAGACATTGTCCAGAAGCTGAGAGCGAGCCACACCACTGCCTCTGGAGCATGGCTGTGGTGCGGGGTGCCCAAGGCCACATAACGGGGGCAGGAGACGGGAAGAGTGGAACGCTGATGCAGCTGGTGGTTCCACTCTGGGAATCGGCTGGACCAGGTTAACGAGGACCATCATTGTCTCTGGGGCCTGCTATCGCTCAGTGCAAACAGCAGGCTGTGCTGCGTGAATGGATGGATGTGATAGGAGGACAAATCAGCCCAGTCTCTCTGGAAGTGTTCTGCCACATACTCCGTGGCTTGTTCCTGATAAAGGGGGCTCCTTTGCCTGATAAAATGGAGGCGTCTGCATGCTGTCGGCTGTTCTCAGGGATTCATAATACGCTTCTCCATCATTGAGGTCTCAAAGTCCTACCATCAACAGGGACTCATTCAACCTTCACCAGTTAAATTGGACTTAAGACCACCTCCCTCCCACAACAACATCCAAAACTTTATTGAAAGTACTTTGAGAAACAGCAGCCAAAACAAGGAGTTTTATAAAACTTCAGTCATATTATACCACCTGAATCCAGCTAACAGCCATCAATTTTATATATGAACTAGAGGCCTGGTGCACAGATTCGTGCACCAGTGGGGTCCCTCAGCCTGGCCTGTGGGGACTGGGCTCAAACTGGCTCTTCAATATCCCCCAAGGAGTCCTGGATTGTGAGAGGGTACAGACTAGGCCGAGGGACCCCACTAGTGCACCATAGGGGCCACAGCAGGGCTCCAGGATGTGTCTGGCCCATCTCGCCTGCTCCCAATTGGCCGGACCCCAGCAGCAAGCTAACCTACCATTTGGACCATCTGCCCCATATCTAAAGAAGAATACTTTTATGTAATAATCTCTCTCCTTTTCCGCCCTCCCAACTCTCCTCCCCCCCCCCAAATAGCTACTAAAAGCAAAATGGTCTCAGAGAGAGACACAGAGAAACTAGAAGGTAGGCTGGTGGTGGCAGAGGAAGTGAAGGTCGCAGACATCTTTGTGGGGAATTGTGGTGTTGATGACCAAGATGAGATTTGAGCCCAGGAGGACTAAAACTCCTGAAAGAACACACTTTTGTGAAAAACAAGCATCGTGTGTCATTGCCAAATAAAGGGGATGAAGAGTCAGTTTTTGACCTGAACTTGTCTCTTCCTAAGCACGTTTGAAAGTAGTATCGATGATGACTTGGTCACGTGCGGGTTCTATGCAGACACGTGACTTCGTCAAGCTTTCATTAGCCAATGAGATCCTTCCTGCAAGTACATTGCTCCAAGAGACGAGAGCAGACTTTGTGCTGTGCCCTGAAGAGGAAGGGTCCGCCTTGCTGATGAACAGGCATGGGGTGGGGGTGGGTGGGCAGTAGCTCTGTTCCCAGTTTACTTCTTCTCAAGGGGGGAGGGGATCGCAACAGGTCTGCTTTGGTTCAGCTGTGGGAGGTGCCCAGTCGCTGAAGGACAAGGAATAGCATATTAGGCTTTTATTATCTATCTATATAAAAAGAAACATGCAAATTAGGCCGGGACTCCATGGAATATCTCAGGAATGAAGGACTCCTCAGGAGGCCACCCCCGCACACCAGGAAGAGAAGTCCCTGTTAAACTCTAGATGGCGCCCTCATCCCTTGCTCTGCTCTTTTGCCCTGTGATCAAATCGGGGGTCCCTCGTAGAGGGGAAAGGCCATCAGTGCATACAAAACAGCACTCTCTGGATTCCCCTTTTCTTCACATTTCGAGTGAGGCTGACCGCAGGCACGGAAGTATTTCTACCATGTTTGTGGGGGGCCCATCTCTGTCAGAGGGTTCACCTCTGTTTGCCACGACTCCGGTGGCAAGGAGAGTTTTTGTTCTGATGATCAGAATCCCAGCCAACGGTAAATGGTGCTTCACGCTGAGAAGTGGAAATTCAATCATACTTTGCCTGGGTTCGTGCTGAGCAGCGAAAATGGAATGAGTCCGTGATGTGAGCACTACATCAGCCGGCCCGATGTTGGCACCGCCAGCGTGTATGCTGAAGCCCTCTCCTGTCTCTGCCCCCTCCTCCAGGGTAAGGAGACTGTTTTCATGTTTGTTCCTAGACTGTTTTTGTGCCGAGATCCCTTGTTCACCTTAAGAAACTCTGAGGTTTTAAGCATCTCCGTTGTTCTGCGTGTACATTATGATTCCACCTCAGCACCGTTTGCTGAACATCTTTCCGTGTCAGTCTAACTCAAAAGGCAGCGTTGGTGTGGGTACTCTGGAGCTTGTAGTCATGGAATCACTAATCATGCTTGAGCACTTTTTCTTCTGTAAGCCACAGGTTTCAGAGCGGGTTCCTAGAATGGAAACCCCCAAAGGCAGGGGTCTCTGTCTTTGTTCAAGGTGACATCAGCAGGACATGAGAGGTGCTCTACGAAGCCTGTGAATGAATATTACTCTATAGGTGTCCAATGGATATGCAGCTAGGAGCTCTCTGAGATGTTTCTGCCTAAGGCTCAGAGTAAACATAGCTTTACTGTCTTTCTGTTATGTATGACTTTGTAGAAAGGGTCTAATCTACGATTCTGTAGGAGACATTTTAGTGGCATGTTTCTTTGTAAAAAGTTGTGTCACTCAAGCCTGATCATAATAGAAAAATTAGAAAGTGTTAATAACCAACAAGAAGTAAAATAACCATGATTCTATTACTCATAGATAATCACTGCTATGGTTTAAAGGAATGTTCTTACAGTTTCCTGTGCATACTATTTATATGCTTTTATAGTGATAAGGCTAGATCATCTATACTGCTGTTTTATTTGCACGTACCTCCATTTTTATTAATAGACATCCATATAATTTTTTCCATCCTGCCATAGTAGGATATTTATTTATTTTTCAATTAAATCTTTATTATTCAGATTATTACATTTGTTTCTCTTTTTTCCTCACCATAGCTCCCCTCCACCCGGCTCCCACTCCTCCCTCTACCCTTACCTCCCCACCATTGTCCTCATCCATAGGTATATGATTTTTGTCCAGCCTCTCCCTGCACCCTCTCATACCTTTCCCCCTGAGAATTACCAGTCCACTCCCTTTCTGTGCTCCTGATTCTATTATATTCACCAGTTTATTCTGTTGATCAAATTTTTAATTCACTTAATTTTTAGATTCACTTGTTGATAGATATGTATTTGTTGTTCATAATTTTTTCTTTTACCTTTTTCTTCTTCCTCTTCTCAAAGAGTACCTTTCAGCATTTCATATAATACTGGTTTGGCAGTGATGAACTCCTTTAGCTTTTTCTTATCTGTGAAGCTCTTTATCTGCCCTTCAATTCTGAATGATAGCTTTGCTGGATAGAGTATTCTTGGTTGTAGGTTCTTTGCTGGATAGAGTATTCTTGGTTGTAGGTTCATCACGTTGAATATTTCTTGCCACTCCCGTCTGTCCTGCATAGTTTCTGTTGAGAAATCAGCTGACAATCATATGGGTGCTCCCTTGTAGGTAATTAGCTGTAGGATATTTAATTCCCTGTGATTGTGCATTGAAGTTGCTTCTAATCTCCTTGATCATAAACACCATGCATTTTCCTGTTATTGGACGAGACGGGCACAGCTGCTTTCTCTCTGGTTTAATGGAGCCATCCCTCAGCCCGACTCCCGCAAGCAACCTGCCTATCATCCTCCTGCTGGCCCTACCATGGGAGCAGACTAGGCGCAGAGAGAACTCGCATTCCGGGCAATGACTCAGCATCTCTGCTCCTCCAACCTGTCACCTCATTATTCCACCTCACCAGTTCCTGATGGTCACCTAGCCAGGTTTCACCTTCTCCACCTTCACATTGTCTCCAGCAGGAGCAGGAAGGGGAAGAGGCGGGGCAGAGGGTGGGGATATAGCAGAGGGGAGCAGAGGGAGGAGTATCAATTACCTTCTTCTGCTCACAGACCTGCAGGTCAGACGGTGTGCTTTTCTTATTATGGACAGTCCACACTTTATTCAGATTTTCTGGGTTGTTATCTAGTGTCTTTCTTCAGTTCCAGGGTAACACCTGGCACTTAGTCACATGTTTCCTTCGGTGCCTCTTGGCTGTGACAGTTTCTCTGCCTTCCTTTGTTTTGGGTGACTTTGATAGTTTTGGGGAATATCTGTCAGGTATTTTTGGCCACGGTGATAATACGCTTCTTCATCTGTCCAATTCACCTGTCTCCCTCAGACTCCAGGGAGAGTTTAATCTGTTGGTTTCCTGGCTTTGAAGACCACAAGCAGGTCTTGGGGTGAGGCGGTTGTTGGGGCCTCGCCGAGCTCACGGCTGTCTGTCTTCCTTTGCATGGCCGCCAGTGATCAAGCCTCCGCTGCGCCACTTCAAACGCCCCGCTTATGCCTCCAGCTCCTACGCGCCGTCGGTCCCCAAGAAAATGGAGGAGCACCCGGCGAGGTACAAGATGCTGGATCAGAGGATCAAAATGAAGAAGATTCAGAACATCTCCCATAACTGGAACCGGAAATAGGTCAAAGGGAAGAGCAGGGGTGGAGGAGGGGCCCGGTCTCTGCCTCTCAGCACTCACCAGCCACCAGGTATACCTCCAAAGGGCCACTAGGGGAGGGCGGAGGGAGGGGAGAGGAAGGGAGGACCGGTGCCATCATGGTTGAGCCCACCAGGACAGAGAAGAGCTGTGTGTGATTTCCCCTTTACTGTTCTGCTCTAAACTCATCAGTTGCTGGATTTGGCGGTCAATGCAGACCTCCCAGCAGACCAGTAAGTGGGTTGTCTCATGTGGCTTTTATTGCTCTAAGTCTTTCAAAGTCTAAATTGGACTAACATTAACAGGATGCAACCTGTTCAGAAAAAAATGAAATTCCTCCCCCTGGATACTATTTTTAACCCTGGAAGTTGACTTGCTCCACTAAGATTATTGGTTAGTAATCATGGTATTTCAGGACTGCACTTCCAAAGCCATTTTTCTCTCGATGTTAAAGGCAATGTTTAAAACTCAAATAAACACGCCCCTTTCCAAGTAGAGGCACTCCAGGCAAAATGGAAGCAGTCTTAGGGAGAAAAGAAGACTTAGGAATTGTGTGTTCATAGGTATTTCTGAACTTGGGCTTCCTGAGCAGATCAGGTTCAAAGTCAAGACCCTTGTTTTGGGTCTCATGGCGTGCCTCAGGCCCAATAGACTGGTGTAAGGCTGTGAGGGTTTGCAGGAGGAAGGAAGATGACCCTGACCTTCACGCACAGCTGACAATGCTAGGAAGCAATGAGGTGCCCAGGCCTCCGAGAGTCGAGGTTTGAAACCTACTCCAGGATATGTCCATTCGGTCCATGGTCCTGGGGCAGGAGGGTGAAAAATGCTGAAACTGATTGGAATTCCTTAATGGCACTTTTGTCTCTGTCAGGCTGAAAATGCCTTTAAGTTAAACTTCAGATCATCTTCCTCACAGACCACATGAGTGGGTCCTTTGGGAGCTCAAATGCTCTCACAGACTTTGGTGGAACCGAAGTCTGCACCTCCCTTCTCATTATGGTGGCATTTTTATTTTATTATTTATTTTATTTTTTAAATATATTTCTGTATTGATTTCAGAGAGGAAGGGAGAAGGAGAGAGAGAGATAGAAACATCAATGATGAGAGAGAATCATTGGCTGCCTCCTGCATGCCCTCCACTGGGGATCAAGCCCACAACCCAGGCATGTGCCCTTGCTGGAATCGAACCTGGGACCCTTCAGTCCACAGGCTGATGCTCTATCCACTGAGCCAAGCCGACCAGGGCTGTGGTGGCATTTTTAGCCCAACGGGGTCTCTCCTAGAGTTTTGTTGTTGTTGTTGTTAATCCTCACCTGAAGATAATTTTTCCATTGATTTTTAAAGAGAGTAGAAGGGAGGGGTGGAGGGGGGAGAGAGAGACATCGATGTGAGAGAGACACACATGGGTCAGTTGCCTCCCACACTGGCCCTGATGACCCAGGTACGTGCCCTTGACCCTTAGGTGTGCAGGCCGTCACTCTAACCACTGAACCACACCAACCAGGGCTCTCCTAGAGCTTTTACGTTGGCATTAAATTCACAGAAATTATAAGGAAAGGTCAAGGCCAGACAGAGCGTTCGACCCCTTCAGAAAGTCTGATGTGGGGAAACCTCAGGCTCACGGTCAGGCAGCTCTGCTCCTCAGTCCTGTCCTGTCTGTGCCGGTTGCAGGTCCTCAGCTAATGGCATAACCAGGCCACAGTTTGCTTATGTAGAAAGTGGGATTTGTAATGTCTGCTGTGCCTTTGGTGATGAGGATGAAAAATAAGGGAAGTTCTGATGCTATAGCTAAGCCTGGCTAGGGACAGGGCCACAACAGGTGTAGTGATGGGGATTCCCCTCCAGGAAAATATCTCCAGGACCCCACTTCCATTATCACCCCCCAAAAGTAGGACCTGTGCCTTGATGCCACACCCTCTGGGGTCTGATTGTAAAGGGTTTCAGGGCCTCTCCTCCCATTCTCTGAAGTTCATTTCCAATAAAACAGCTTATACAATTGAGCCAGTTAAAGAATTTAGTGACCATTAAGCTATTAAGCAATTTATTTAAAACTAGAGGCCTGGTGCATGAAATTTGTGCCCTAGGGGGAGGTCCTTCAGCCTAGCCTATGCCCTCTTGCAGTCCAGGACCCTCGTAATTGATCGTCCCACAGAGGGAGGTCTCTCCCACCACTGCCAGCTGGGTAGCCTGGGCCTCCCTCTGCAGGGTGATTGTGGGACAATGGCAGGGCCCCCTGACCAATTGCATTGCACCAGCCTTGGTGGCGGCAGTCAGTGCTAGGTTGCCATGGTGCCCATGACCCAGGAGGGACTGAGAAGTCAGCAGTTCAGCCCACTGGCCTGTCCCCACTCACCCAAGCCTGCTGCGTGTGCAGCCTGGTGTCAGTCATCTGTTTGTTTGTTTTGGACATTAGGGACCCTGGCTCTTTATATTTAGGATATGCTTTGTGATAGTATTTTAGAGAAATTTAATTACTAGACAAAAAGGAAATGCTTTGTTAGGGGAGCAATTATAATTCTTAGCTCCCAGCATGGTGCCTGATCAAGAGGACCCTTCTGCAGGCTGGTGGTCCCTCTTCCACCTAACTCAGATGAACTCAACAGGCCACTTCTACTTGTTTGTAGACAGGTGCCTGCGTGCTTGCTGCACACAGCCATTTGGCCACACAGTGAACCTGCCCAGGGGGTAGTGGCTTCCTTGCTATCCAATGGATTGTGGACAAAACAGGGGCAGTGTAATAAATGTAGCCTAAAGTTCATTGAAGTTCATTCCCAATAAAATAGCTTATACAATAGAGGCAGTTAAAGAATTTAGTGCCCATCAAGTTACTAAGCAATTTATTTAAAACTAGAGGCCTGGTGCATGAAATTTGTGCACTGGGTGTGTGTGTGGGAGGGTGGTTCCTTCCTCATAGGGTGATCTGGTCAGAGACATTCCTACTGGGCAGATCATGGTGGATAGTCATGCCACAGACATGGAATTTCTTTAATAAAAGGTTTATGTTTGCCTTAAGCAAGCTCCACCCATTGTTTCTGTGCATATAGGTTAACACACCTTTGAAATGCCTCTTTCTGAACCCCTCAGAGATAACCACCCTCAAGGGTGCCCATGATCCTGTTAACTATCCTATAATCCAGCCCTTGCCTTGTTTTCTCCCACGTCCGTGTAGTCTTCCTTCCCTTCCCCCTTCACTCCAAAGGCACAAACATTACACCACGGTCTTTCTGGGAAGTGTTTTTCTCAGTCTGTTGAGGTCTTGCTTCCAGGCATACACTTTGTTTGGCTCAAATACATGCTAATAAACGCTCATAAAATTTTTAAAAAAGTAAATGTCAACGTAAGAACGTCCAAACCTGCAGGGTATTTTTATGAGTTCTCAGATCAACAGGATCCACCCCCGATGATGTTCCTCAGTTATCCCAGTTACTCCAGGGTCAAGTAGACAGGTCAAGGTGGCTTTGCTTTCTTGACTGTTCCTGACGTTAGAAGCCGTGATCTTGGCAGAGAAAATGAGCTCCCTCGGTATTCTTGGGTCCCAAGATGTTATTGCAACTTTTGCTAATGTTTTCATTGAGCAGATGCCCAGATATGGAGATTCTGCATTGCTTGGATAATGTCTACCATGTTAACTGCATGACGCGTTGTATAGACATGCCAGATTATTTATTCTTATAGCAAATAAAAAAGATGCTTTTAAAGGACTTCCTTATATGTGAATCATTCTTTTTTTTTTTTTTCCTCCAGAATTCTGGAATTCATTGGGAAAGTTAGATTTCCTCTGTGCTTGGCACTATTCAGTTCTGAAAATCTTGTCATGAGGAATAGTATAACTTACCCTTTTCAATGTGCTTCCTGATGGTGTAGGCAATGGCTTTAAAAAAAGTTATCGACACCATACACCCAATAAATTAGTTAATACGAATAACCTATAATAGCAGGTAGTCTGCAGGTAAAACACCTGTGTTATCAACTAAGTTTATCATTCCAGGTTAAGCTGAATAGTTAGTGGTTAAGAACTTGGACTGTGGGTTAGAAAAACCTATAATTAGATATGGATGCTTGTCTTTTGTTTGCGGTATGAGCTTTACCAGGTTTTGTAATCTCTCTGAATTTTAGCTGCAAAATGGGGATAAAAATAGAACCTGTCTTAGCATAGCACCATGGGCCAAGCAAATACTAAAGACTCAACAAATACCAGTTATTATTTCTCAGAGTGTAGTATAAACAAGTTAGGCTTTTGAGTTAGGCCCCTTGCTAGATTGTGTGACAGGTAAGTTGTTAATATTCTTCAACCTCATAAAATAGAAGTGAATAATTTGATGATCTATTACCCACCAGGATGTCCCCTGTGGATAATAGATCATTAGGCATTTATAGGCATTAATTTCTGTGTCACACCGCACTTTAATCCTTAATTTGCATTCTTACATTCAGTGGGAAACCCCGTGTCCCTACCTCAATGCTCCCTTCACCAGTGTGCCTGCCCTTGGAGTTCTTGGGCCTCCATCAATTATCTCTTCCAGCTGCTCTGAATCTCTGAGCTCTCTGCTTCTTACTTCCTACAAGTGCTGGTGCATGAAATCAGTGCACGGTGTTTTTTTTTTGTTTGTTTTTGTGTTTTTTTTTTGTGTGTGTGTCCTAGCTCCACCTTCACCCTCTCCAATCTGGGACCCCTCAGGAGATGTCCGACTGCCAGTTGGACATCCCTCTTCTAATCTGGGACCACTGACTTCTAACCGCTACTTGCCTGCCTGCCTGATTGCCCCTAACCACTCTACCTGCCGGCCTGCTCACCCCCAACAGCCCCTCTTTGCCAGCCTGCTTGTCCCCAACTGCCCACCCGTGCCAGCCTGCCCACCCTGCTGCACAGAGGGAGGCTCTGCCCATCCTGCTGGGGCTCTGGGATCAAGGGCAGAGCAGAGGCAGGTGTTTCCCATTCAGCCTGGGCTCCGCCATTGACCCCTCCCACAGGGAGGCCCTCCCCACTCAGCTGGGGCTCTGCGATGGGCCCTCCCAGCCTTGGTGGCTCCCCTCTGCCCTTGCAGCCTTGACTTTGTTGGGAAGGAGGCTCAGAGGATCGTCCTAAGGTCTCCCGGTCTAATTAGCATATTACCCTTTGATTAGTATAGATTTTTTTATTGATGTCAAAGAGGAAGGCAAAGGGAGAAAGATAGAAACATCAATTTAGCCTATTACCTTTTTATTAGTATAGATTTTTTTTATTGATGTCAGAGAGGAAGGCAAAGGGAGAAAGAGAAACATCAATGATGAGAGAGAATCATTGATTGGCTGCCTCCTGCAGGCCCCCACTGGGGGTTGGTTTCTCCACCCAGGCATGTGCACCAATCGGAATCAAACTGTGACCTCTTGGTTCACAGGTTGATGCTCAGCCACTGAGCTACACCAGCCAGGCCTTTATTCGGTCCTTATTCACCCCATTTCATTCCCCATGGTCAATTCCTCTGTTCTTCGCAAGTTCATCCAATGTATCATCCCTAGGTTGGCCTCCATTCTAATTCTCTGCGATTCAACGCCTCTTCATGTGCCAACATTTCAGTTGATTCAGAAAAAGAAATGTTGTTTAAAGATTGAAGTGTTATCATACTTTTCTTTAAAAAAAAAATGACTTTGCTGCTCATCTCCGACTCTGTTTCATCTTAAGGCTCGAAATCCCTAGAGAAGAAAGAAAGACAGCTCTAAGCCTCACCTCTTTTTTTAATTTATTTTTTATTATATTTTATTGATTTTTCACAGAGAGGAAGGGAGAGGGACAGAGAGCCAGAAACATCTATGAGAGAGACATCGATCAGCTGCCTCCTGCAGACCCACCACTGGGGAATGTGCTCACAACCAAGATACATGCCTTTGACCGGAATCAAACACGGGACCCTTCAGTCCGCAGGCCAATGCTCTATCCACTGAGCCAAACCGGTTTCGGCTAAGCCACACCTCTTAAAAGGGGGTCATTTACCTGCGTCATTCTGTCCCACACACATCTACCAAACGGCCCAGAATTCTGGACACATGCCTGGGTGTAGCGCCATTATTTCCTAACATAGGCTAGAAACGCTGTGGGTGATGGCGCATTAGGAACACAGCTGAGTCTTCAGTCAGCAGCCTCCCCTCTGAAAATAAAAATGGGGTGTTAGTAAGCCACATGGCATGTGTGCTGGTCACAGGACATCACGTGTGGCTCATTTCTGGAAATGAGGTGGAAAGCATGTTGAGTAAGGACGTGGGGAAGGCATGTCCTTAATGATACTGGTTCAATTTGATGCAATCAAGGTTCAGAGCCCAGCCACACAGACACACTCATTTCTTAGGCTGCATTGCCCCCTGGTGTTTCTTAGAGGCAATATACATATAAAATAAAATAAAAGACATGTTAATATATGGAAGTAATTTATTTATAGCACCATTTAATTATATGAATTACCATCTAATCACAGCATCCCGGATTTCTATTCGTTATCCCTAACACCTAGGCCCAGCCTCCATTTCTCAGCCCTTTCCCTCCTCCTGTCTGGGCCGGAGAGGCGGGCAGGTTAACGTCCAGCGCAGCCAACTGCCCCGGTTTGGGCTGATGAGGTGTAGAGCTGGCCCTTTCCGCTCTTCCTGCCGGAAATGGCGGCTTGGCCTGGACGCAGGCAGATGTTTGGGGTCCCCAGGTGATGCTGAGCGTGAGTATGAACCCCAGTGTGAAAGAGGGGCCGGGCCCCCTTTGTATCACGGAACCACACACGCCTCCTCTGACTCCTGGGACCCTCTGCTGACGTGGACTTGGGTCTGCTGCCCTCCCGGCCGCGGGCGGCCTTCCTGGAAGTGCTGGAGCCACGGCCGCTGAGACTCCGTGAGTGAGATTTTTTACCACCAAGTTGACCCAGTCTCTTCTGGGCTTAAACACTCAGAACACAGCCTCGGTGACTGGCAAAGCTGGGGTGCCCTCCAGGGGCTGGGCCTGCCTGGCTCTCGCCATTGTCCTTGCCCCTCCCCCCGCCCCCAGCTCCATGAGCTCCAGCTGCTGGAGATACCAACAGCCCCAACGCTCACAGCCTGTGCCTGCCCCTTCTCTCTGCTGGGTCTGCTTCTACCGAGCCAAGACTGGGGGGG
>PVJN01011722.1:0-53271 GCA_004026805.1 Lasiurus borealis
GGGACCCGCCGGGACCGCTTCCCGGCTCCTCCGAGGCGCCTCCGCCCCGAGCACCCACCGCGGCTTCCAACTCAGACAGTTTCGGGGTGTGGGGAGCCCCCCCACTCCCCCCCGCTCCCTGACAGCGGCGCAGCGCCCCCTCTTATACCCACCCCCCGTCCCCCAAACAGAGGAGCCCCTCACCTGCCAAGTGGGCATCCCGGGCCGGTGCGCGCCAGGTCGCGGCGCAGAGCGCGGTGCGGCGCGGGGCCCCGGGCGCGCTTTATAGCGGCCGCCGCGCGGGGCTTTTCCGTGACGTCACGCCCGCGGGGGGGGGGCCTCTGGCTCCGGCGGCGCCTCGCGGTCATGTGACCCCTCTCTCTCCCCTTTTTTAAAAAATAACGCCAGTGGCGCCCCGGGCTGTGGGTTTGGGGGACACGGGGGGGCGGGGTAGAGAGAGACTCCGGGGGCCACTTCCTTGCGCTTCGAGGCAAAAAGATAAAATTTTAAAATTTTTTTTAAATGTTTTAAATTTAAAAAGTGGAAAAGCATTTGCAAACGGCGCGGACAAGGACCACGGAGGAAGCGAGCGGCAGGTGTGAGCTGAGAGCCCCACTTTGCCAAACACCAAACCGGGGGCCGGCCCGGCGCGCGCAGACGCAGCCTCTACTCTAGCAGCGGCTGCAGCCCCCTGGAGCCCCCAAACCGCCTGTGTGTCCCCCCCGACCCCCCCCCCCGCACCTGCTCCGCCCACGTGGGAGCCCACGCAGCCCCGCACGACTGTCTGTCTGTCTCCCTTCGCGGACAGGGGTCCGGAGAGCAGGGGCTGGAGGTGAGAGCGGGACACAAGACCTGGCAAAGGGCAGTTTCCAAAGGGAACTTAGGGCGCATTGGGGACGGGGTGCTGAGGCTCCACGCAGGGAACTTCATCAGCAGCAACGCGGTGCCAGGAACTGGGCTGGGCGTGCAGCCAGGCAGTGCCTCCAGCCAGGGGAGGAGCCCTCAGCCAGACGCTGGGGTCCCCTGTCCTCTCTCCCCCCCCCCCAAATCCCTGTGCATAGAGGACAGTCACCACCACCATTCATTCCCTCAGGCCCTCTGAGCAGCTGTCATCTGTGTTACACCCAGAGTTCGGGGTCCCCAATAATCAATCCACCACTAAGGAGCCTTTTCTGATGCAAAAGCAAAGAGTCTTTATTCAAACCCGGGTTTGGCTCTCAGCCTCTTTCTGGCGCAGCAGTGAGATGAGAGAGAGTGAGCCAGGAGGGGACAATGAGTTTTATGGGGTAGGATATTGGGGGGCTTAGGAAAGTGATGAGGGTGACAGAGATTGGTCATTTGAATTGGGGTCTTTCTGTGGTTTAGCCTCATTAGGACCCTCGCTGTGTTCCTGGAGCTTCGTTGGTCCATTCGGGCGGTGGTCGGGGAAGCTAGGACATGGCTGGCACACCTGTGGCCGCTCCCAGAAAAGGGAGGGGGTTTAGGCAGGGGGCCCCAGCCCTAGAGGACAAGATGGAGGGGAGTCCATTTCCTTTCAGTCTGTAGGTACTGGGGGGCCTCTGCAGAACCCCGATCCGTGCCTCAGTTGCACACGATGGATGCTGCCTTGCTACCCCCCATTCTATGGAGGGGAAATGACCCGGCCCCAGAGCGCACCTCAGGTCACACCGCTCAGGTCAGGGGCAGAGTGGGGACCCCCAGCCCGGTCTGCCTGACTGACGCTTTGCACTGCACCAGCAGCAGTGGCAGGAGGTCAGGGACCTCCTTCTGGGGCCACAGGCCCCCCCAGAGGCTGGGTGCCAACACTCCCTCCTCCTCTCCGGCCGCTGCTTCCCCGCGGTGGCCGGAGGCTCCAGGAGGCAGCAAAGGGCCAGCCGCTGTGTCGGTGGCCAGACGCCGTGGGCAGAGTCCGTGTGGCTAGGCTGCGGGCAGGCCCCTGCGATGGGGATTATCCGTGTGGTCGCTGCCCGGGGCTGCCAGGCGGGCCTCAATGGGCCACGGTGGTACCCATGGGTTTTAGAGGTTCCTGCGGTTCCAGGTGCCCAGTCCCATCCCCCTCCGTCTTTTATTTTATTTTATTTATTTATTTATTTAAATATATTTTATTGATTTTTTACAGAGAGGAAGGGAGAGGGATAGAAAGTTAGAAACATCGATGAGAGAGAGACATCCATCAGCTGCCTCCTGCACACCCCGCACTGGAGTTGTGCCCACAACCAAGGTACATGCCCTTGACCAGAATCGAACCTGGGACCTTTCAGTCTGCAGGCCGACGCTCTATCCACTGAGCCACACCGGTTTCGGCCCCCCTGGGTCTTTTAGACACGAGGACGCTGAGGCCCAGGGGACCCCCTCCCCCGAGGGAGGAGATGGAGGAGCTGGAACTAGAGTGTAACTGTCATCATTTCCTGGATGGTGCCCTGCACCTTGATCAAGTTTTTCTTCCGGGCTTAGCAGAATGAAATGGCAAGAGATGTGGGGTACAAAGAGGGGGCAGGGAGGTTAAGGAGAGACAGAGAGACAGATATATATATATATATATATATATATATATATATATAATATATATGTATATATATATCACCAAGGAGTGTACAGTATTGCTGACTTCATGCTAAAACACAAGAAAAGCAACTTGTGAATTCCCTTTATCTGCATTTCAGAATTATCCACGCTTTTTCCGTGCGGAGCCTCCAACTTTGCTGACTGGTCTCAAAAGAAACATTCGGTGGGTAAGGTTAAGAATAAATCTGAGTTCCTAAGAATGTCAAACAACTTTCCATTCTTCTCTTGCCCGTGGGTAAGAGCCTAATTCTTCACACTCGTAAAACCAAATTCTGTGCATCGGCAGAAACCTCTCTGAACGATTTCTCATGGGTATATGGGAGGCACACAGAAAAAACGAACTCTCACCGAAACCGGTTTGGCTCGGTGAATAGAGCGTTGGCCTGCGGACTCAGGGGTCCCGGGTTCGATTCCCGTCAAGGGCATGTACCTTGGTTGCGGGCATATCTCCAGTGGGGGGCGTGCAGGAGGCAGCTGATTGATGTCTCTCTCTCATCGATGTTTCTAACTCTCTATCCCTCTCCCTTCCTCTCTGTAAAAAATTAATATATTTCTTTTAAAAAAGAAAAAAAAAGAACTCTATAGAGATTGGGGGGGGGGGGGGAATGAGCATTCAGTCCCGAATGGGTGGGACAGTATGGCCATGCTGTGTTTGAATTTTTAAAAACCTGCTTTTTCAGTTTTCTGTCCCACAAGAAGCCAAATGAGGAAACAACTACTGAGGAAAAGTTTCGACGGAATCACAGTAAAACTTTGAGCGAATTTTTATACCAACATCACAGCTACACCTGGCAAACGCCATCTGAGAGCCAATGTTATCCAACAGTCCCCGCCTCCTCTTCCAGGATCCCAGCTCCCTGAGGCCCGCTGAGGGTATGAACCTGGGGTGAGGGGGGTGGGGAGGAGTGGAATTAGACATTTGGGGAAAGTGGCAAGTTCTTAAGAGGGAAATGTGGCAGAATGTTGTGGTTTCTTGTTCTATGAATGATTCTGTTCATCTTCTCTCTGCAGCATCTGAAGGCGTCCTTGGTTCCCAGCTAACATAAAGAGTATGACTAAGAGACAAAACTCAAAACAACAACAAAAACACCACTTTCTGAACTCTGCATGCCCTGTCTCAGTCAGTCCTGGTCACCACTGCACTTACCCGTTCCCCGGGGGAAGATGCAGAGGAGGGAAGTGAAATAACGGGTCCACGGTCACAGAGCTGGTAAATAGTAAAACTGCGCTCCCCAGGCCACAGTGTTACTCGCTGTTCTGTTTCGAGTGAGTGGTACACTGCAATCTGGTCCCCACCTCAGCCCACTCCCTCACTCCCCTTAAAAGAGACCTTTTTACTTGATTGGCCAAAGCCCGTGACCTTCATCGGGCCGCATTTCATTAATGGGGAAGATTTTTCTACTGAAAGCCTCAATCCATGCTGCTGAGCGTGGCAGGGCTTTGTAAGCCACAGAGCGCCGAGCAAATGTGAGCGATTAGGATGATGATGCAGGAGCCAAGGATTATAATGCACCACCTGCCCGGGGTTTTGCTGCCTGTTACAACCCGAGTTAAATTAATCCGGCAGGATTCAGGACATGTGAACCAGAGGGAGGGAGGGTGGGGAATAGCCTCATGTTGCTGAGGTTTTTTTGTGTTTTTTTTTTAATATATTTTATTGATTTTTTACAGAGAGGAAGGGAGAGGGATAGAAAGTCAGAAACATCGATGAGAGAGAGAGATCAATCAGCCGCCTCCTGCACACTTCACAGTGGAGATGTCCCCGCAAGTAAGGTACATGCCCTGGACCAGAATCAAACCTGGGACCTTTCAGTCCGCAGGCCGATGCTCTATCTACCGAGCCAAACCAGTCTTGGCTCAGGTGTCTGTTTGTAAGGAAACATCATTAGCAAGGAGAATGGTAAACCCACAAGGAGCTGGGCCAAACCCCAGCACACGGAACAGGTGTCCACCGGCTGCAGAGGCTGATGAAGAGCTGAGTGCGTGGAAGGTCATGTGCAGAGAGTATGAGCACATAACCCCACCCCCTTCCGGGGAGTGCAAAGAAGGAAAGGATTATTACTATTTGGAAAATTATTGCTTTACAGAAAGGAGCCCTGATTGAGACAAACCCGAGACTGGCGAAAGGATGGCTAAGAATAACCTCGAACACGCAGAGGCTGGGGGAGCAGATGGGTGCGTCCCCCAGATGCAGCCTCTGCAGGCCAGCCCGCTCCTATCAGACCCCTGCTGGACAGGTTTCATCTTCCATATGAGCTAGAAATTAAGTATATACTGACTGTAATAAAAAATAATATACAGAGATCCAACAGCAGACTAGAGGATCACAAGTATCAAGTCAAAGATTTGAAATACAAAGAAGCAAAAAAACACTAAGCCAGAAAAGAAAAAAGAATCCAAAAATGTGAAGATAGTGTAAGGAGCCTCTGGGACAACTTCAAGCATACCAACATCAGAATTGTGGGGGTGCCAGAAGAAGAGAGAGAGCAAGATACTGAAAACCTATTTGAAGAAATAATTACTGAAATCTTCCCCCACCTGGTGAAAGATATAAGACTTACAAGTCCAGGAAGCACACAGAACCCCAAACAAAAGGAATCCAAAGAGGACCACACCAAGACACATCATAATTAAAATGCCAAGGGCAAAAGACAAAGAGAAAATATTAAAAGCAGCAAGAGAAAAACAGTTAATTACCTACAAGGGAGCACCCATACGACTCTCAGCTGATTTCTCAACAGAAACTATGCAGGCCAGACGGGAGTGGCAAGAAAGATTCAAAGTGATGAATAGCAAGAACCTACAACCAAGATTACTCTACCCAGCAAAGCTATCATTCAGAATTGAAGGGCAGATAAAGAGCTTCACAGATAAGAAAAAACTAAAGGAGTTCATCACCACCAAACCAGTATTATATGAAATGCTGGAAGGTACTCTTTAAGAAGAGGAAGATGAACAACAAATACATATTTATCAATAAGTGAATCTAAAAATCAAGTGAATAAAAAATCTGATGAACAGAATAAACTGGTGCATATAATAGAATCAGGGCCATAGAGAGGGAGTGGACTGATAATTCTCAGGGGGGAAGGGGTGAGGAGGTGCAGGGAGAGACTGGACAAAAATCATACACCTATGGATGAGGACAATGTTGGGGGAGGTAAGGGCAGAAGGAGGGGTGGGAACCGGAGTGGAGGGGAGATATAGGGGGAAAAAGAGGAACAACTGTAATAATCTGAACAATCAAGATTTATTTTTTTAAAAGATAAAAAGTTAAATTTGCTCAAGATCCCAGTAACTAGGAAGTTACAAAGTAAAGATTTTAACGCCTATTTCTGATTCCAGGAACATGGACTTCATCCAGTAGGCTATTGGGAGCCATCAATTCTACAGTTCACCTCAGCAAGCAGATGTGAAAAACCTATTCCATGCCAGGTCCTAGCAATATGGGAAAATAAAGGGACGGTCCCTGTACCAGGCCGTTGAGAAGAAAAACTGAGGTGTTAGCAATATTAATAGCTCTCCTCTATTGAGCTTGGCACTCTGCTAAGTCATTTACATGTATCATCTCATTTAATTTTTCAAGACCCCTACTTTATCAGTATTAATAGCATCCATTCGCCACTTCTACTTTCTCCTCAATCACCTCGCTCGTCCTCCCTCCTTTGTCCTTGCTCCACATTATTCTTCTGAGCATCCAGTACACGGCATCTATGGTTGGTGCTCAGCCAAGAAATTCTCATCTATACCCGACGCAAAACAGTTGGATGGGGAACAGATGTTTCTGCCCATTAAAATTTATATCCGAACCATAAACACTCCCCTGACAAGTGAAATAAGTAAAAGCTTCCGAGAAATTGTGAAGTCATCTCCGTGGGGAATTGAGCAGTAGTGATACATAATCCAGGGGCAACCGAGCCTGCCATTTTCGTTTCAAAATTAAAGCACAGTCTGAGGTAGAGAAAAAGATATTTCCTGCAAAGGTCACATACATCCAATATTCGTATCGATGTTTCCCACATGAGAGATTCACACCATGGGGATGAAAGGATTACATAGTGAAGATATCATCATCGTAATTAATGTCCTAAAGAATTTTATTAGGCGTCTATGTATTTGTATGCTCAGATTTTATTTTTATAGATTTTTTTTTAAATTGACTTCAGAAAGGAAAGAAGAGGGAGAGAAAGAGAAATACCAATGATGAGAGAGAACCATTGATTGGCTGCCTCCTACACACCCCACATAGGGGATTGAGCCCACAACCCAGGCATGTGCCCTGACCGGGAATTGAACCATGACCTTCTTGTTCATAGGTCAATGCTCAACCACTGAGCTACGTGGCCAGACTTGTATGCTCGGATTTTATAATTTACTATGTGATAGCATTTCCGGTTTTATATTCTGTTTGTTTGTTTTTTTTACATTCAAATTGTAATTGAGAAATGCAATCTATTCCATCTTTCACTCAATACATTCTGATGGAGGATCTGTTAGGTACTGGGCCAGGTGTTAGGCTCTGTGGTAAACAAATAAAAGCGAGACAATCCCTGCCCTTAAACTCACCATCAAGAAGGCCAGGCCCTGTCAGCATGGGTGAGACTTAATTGGGGGGAGGGGTACCTCTGAGCCTGAGGATTTGAGCAGGGGTACCCCATTCCTACTGTACCAAGACGGACGCTGACTTCCAGGAGCACCGCCATGTACAAAGTACATAAAGGCAATGAAGAGAGAGAATGGCAGAGGTGCCCTCAAATAGAAACTGGTATTTGGTGTTTGAAGATATAACTTCATTCATTCCATTATGTCAGATTCTTTAGGTGTATTTGTTTGTTCGTCCCTTCTTGACACAAGAAGATAAGAATGCTCAGCTGGGCCCTGGCTGGTTTGGCTCAGTGGATAGAGCATCAGTCTGTGGACTGAAGGGGCCCAGGTTCAATTCCGGTCAAGGGCACATGGCTGGGTTGCGGGGCTCGATCCCTAATAGGGGGCATGCAGGAGGCAGCCAATTGATGATTCTCTCTCATCGTTGATGTTTCTCTCTCTCTCTCCCTCTCCCTTCCTCTCTGAAATCAATAAAAATATATATATTTTTTAAATGCTCAGCTGGGAGCTTATTGTAAGAGGAATGAAACCCTCTTGACAGCTTCCCTTCTAGGTTTCTCGAAGCACAATTTCATACAGGTTACCGCGCAGGCTCTGTTTTCATCTCGACTCTTCGTTGCCAAAACTGGGCACTACCTTAAGCAACCTTAATCATTTAAAAAATAGTGATGGGCTGAAACCTGTTTGGCTCAGTGGATAGAGCGTTGGCCTGTGGACTGAGGGGTCCTGGGTTCGATTGTGGTCAGGGGCATGTGCCTTGATTGCAGGCATGTCCCCACTGGGGGGTGTGCAGGAGGCAGCTGATCGATCTCTCTCTCTCATCAGTGATTCTAACTATCTCTTTACCTTCCTCTCTATAAAACATCAATTAAAAAATTTTAAAAAATGGTGGTGGATATTGTCAAACCACAGGTACTTGAGGCACTAAGGGCATCTCTGAGGGATCGGAGCCAGGAAATGGAGAGGAAGGATCAGAAGCCACAACTCTTACACGGTCTCCCTCCCTCTCTCCACATGGCCTCTCCATGTCTGCTTACAATGCACACCTGTTCTCCCTTTTCCCGCCACATCCCAGCTTTGCCATAGCTGCATGTCCCTTTGCTCCAGACACAGGCAGAGACAGCCTCTCAGACCAGCTCCAACGCCCCAGGGAAGAGCATCGGGTTGGACCAGCTCGGATGAAACCTCCATCCTTGGAGAGAAGGTGGAACTATCTAGCACCATTTTATTGGCCAGCATCTCCCTGAGTGGATGGAATTCACTCTCCCTCCCCAGATGTACATTGGGTTGGATCTCAGCTGACCCGGAGCTGTCTGTGGGTCAGTCATGAATCCATCCGTTCAGCAATCCCTAATCCTGTCAACTGTGGCCCAGGCAGTGGAGTTCCGAGTCCACAGAACAGAAAGGAAGAATAAAGAACTGTCTGCTCCTGCTTCTCCCAGGAGAGAACTACGGGCCTGTCAGTTTTCCTCAGAAGGTTCCATGGGCTTCTGGGACTCAGACCATAAAATACCTGTTCTGCCTCCAAATACTCTGTGGACATCAAATGAGCTGCTTAGGCATCTCTATGGACTTTTACATTTTCAAATAATAACTAGTGTAGCATTCCTTATATACGCACTAAAATTACTACAATACTATACAGTGTACCTTTATACCCTCAATTGGTGTTTTTTTAAAAATATATTTTATTGAGAGGAAGGAAGAGGGATAGAGAGTTAGAAACATCGATGAGAGAGAGACATCGATCAGCCACCTCCTGCACGCCCCCTATTGGGGATGTGCCCACAACCGAGGTACATGCCCTTCACCGGAATCGAACCTGGGACCTTCCAGTCTGCAGGGCGACGCTCTATCCACTGAGCCAAACCGGTTTTGGCTCAATTGGTATTTTAATAAGACTTATATATACTCTTCAATTACCTACTTCTGAAAATCTTTTTTTTAATTTATTTATTGATTAAGATGTTACATATGTGCCCTTTACTCCCCCATTATCTTCCCTATCCCCCCCACTCATGCCCTCAGCCTCCTGTTATCTGTGTCCATTGGTTAGGCCCATACACAGCATAAAATCCTTTGGTTGATCTCTCCCCCTCACTCCCACCCTCTCCTGCCTTCCCTCTGAGGTTTGATGCTCTGATCGATGTTTCTCTGACTCTGGGTCTGTTTCTGTTCATCCGTTTATGTTGTTCATTATACTTCTGAGAATCTTCAGATGAAAAGGGGAAAGTAATTGACAGATTAAAGACTCTTTACCACACAATTATGAAAATTGTTGTAGTATTTCTCGGTGACTACGGCCTTGCATTCTTGGTGGTAAGATAGTGATTCTTCTTATAAAATCCTCCGTAAATGGCTTATTTAAGCAAGCAGAGATGAGCAGTATCTCCTTCCTGCCCTGCACTGAGAAATATGAGCTAATTAATATTAAATGTTACACTGGTTCAACTCTCCCCATAAATGAGGGAGAAACGTAAATTAGGGGGAAATGAAGTCAGAGGCAAGAATGTCACCGAGAACAAAACATACTCCGATGGGAGTTTTAGAGAGAGGCAGATACATCATGTTACACAAGATGTGCAGCATCTTATAAAAGAGCCTAAATATTTTGATCTCCTAGAGACAAGCCCAGCTTCTAATTCAGTTCTGGCCTAACCCATCCAGTTACTGGTAAGCACCTCCCTATACCAGAAATTTTCAATCTTTTTCGTTTCACGGCACACATAAACTACTAAAATTCTTCGGCACACCAAAAAATACATTTTTTGCAGATCTGACCAAAAAAAAAAAAAAAGGTATGATTTTGATTCATTCACACCGAATGGCTACTGTTGTTGGGGCTGTTGTCATTTTTTTTTTAATTTGACCATCGAAGGCAGTGGTCGGCAAACTGCGGCTCGAGAGCACATGCAGCTCACCAGCCGCTCTGTTGACTAATGAGTTTGCTGACCACTGGGATGGGGGCTTAATCACCAGGAACAACAGACTGTCATGATTGGAATCGAGAGTCTAGGTCAGTGGTTGGCAAACTCATTAGTCAACAGAGCCGCAGTTTGCCGACCACTGATCTAAGGGAAAAGAGGGCGGTGCCCCTGACTAAATAGTCAAGTACCGCATGTTTTAAAAATTCTTGGGGCAGCTGAGACCGGTTTGGCTCTGTGGATAGAGCCTCGGCTTGTGGACTGAAAGGTCCCAGGTTCGATTCCGGTCGGGGGCATGTACCTTGCTTGCGGGCACGTCTCCACTGTGGGGTGTGCAGGAGGCAGCTGATTGATGTCTCTCTCATCGATGTTTCTGACTTTCTATCCCTCTCCCTTCCTCTCAGTGAAAAATCAATAAAATATATATTTTAAAAAATTGTTAGCATACCATCTGGAGCATTGTAAGTTATTTACTATTATACTCATTACTAGAGGCCTGGTGTCTGAAATTCATGCACAGGGAGCAGAAGGAGGGTCCCTCAGCCCAACCTGCACCCTCTCCAATCCAGGAGCCCTCAGGGCATGTCCTACTGACGGCTTTGTGTTGGAGTGATGGTTAATTTGCATATTACTCTTTTATTAGACAGGATATCCAGAGCAATGCCACAACCTACATTCATGTCCCCAGAAAAGGCTTAGTATTCTGCAGACTCTCAGTAAAATCTTAGTGAACTGAATCAACTATAGCTATTGGAGTGGAGAGAAAGCAGGGAGTCAAAGATACCTAAGAAAAATACAGTGGTACCTCAAGATACGAGTTTAATTAATTCCATAACCTTGAGGTGTGGGAAACTATGAGATGCTCGAGTCGCAGTAAACTGGTGGGTCGTGTGCAGCCAGCCGATCTGCATGATTGCTCCTATCTCAAATGTTGCTCGTATTTCAAAGCAAAAATCGCTCGCTCGACGGCTTGTATCTCAAAAATCTCGTATGTTAGGGCACTCGTATCTCGAGGTACCACTGTACTCAATATATCCAAAGGGAAGCAATTAAAGAAAATAGCCCCAATTACGAAGACTTACCTACAGATTTTCTAACAATGAGGCCCTTATGAAAGGTTTGGTTTGTTCCTTGGGAAGATCCGGAGATTTTATTTAATTACCTTAAGTTTGGTCCCAGGTCCTGGCAATGTTCTGGCATTCTCTGCCGCTTGGAGGTGTGGAACGGGCAGCCAATGCGCAGCTCTCCATTGTTAATTATGAAGGATGTCAAAGAAGAGATTGTTTAAGGGATGGTCGGCTTTGTAAACAGCCCCGGGACAGTGGAACCAGACCCTGTCTCCGGAGCCAGTTCAGGAAGGAATGAGCCCGGGGCTGGGGGATTCCAGAGTGAGCACACTGGATGATGGCCTCTACAAACCCAAATTGTACCAAATCCAGGAGAGAGCACCCAGGACCTGCATTCAGGGGATTAAATTAAATGCTGGTCCTAAGTGTCTGAGCATCTTCAGTGAATCTTATTCATTCATTGAATATCTGTTGCTCACCAACCATGCTAAGTACTGGAAATACACAGATGAATAAAAAGTTATCTCTAAATCAGATAGATATTGTTAAAAAAACAACAACAAGACAACACGCCCCATATGGGTAAGTGTGCTAAATCAATCTGATGTCACCAAACTGAGTCTTAACTTAATGAATTTCAGCTCTCCGAGAAATGCCATCCTAAACCAGGAATCACCTGATCAGCACTGACTACTTAAGGTAATTTTTCTAATAGACCCGAGCCATCCCCCCCAAAAAAGTCACCTTGCAGCAACCAACCTGCCTGTTACATAGTACAGTGGTACCTCGAGATACGAGTGCCCTAACATACGAGATTTTTGAAATACGAGCTGTCGAGCGAGTGATGTTTGCTTTGAAATACGAGCAACATTTGAGATAGGAGTAATTGCACGGATCAGCCGGCTGCACACGACCCACCAGTTTACCTCGACTAGAGCATCTCATAGTTTCCCACACCTCAAGGTTACGGAACGAATTAAACTCGTATCTCGAGGTACCACTGTATAACTTCCTTGTTTCTGCTCCTTCTCTCTGCAAAAGTCTTTCACTCGGTACAGCTCTCAGAGCTACTCTCTGCTAGACTGGCTGCTGCCCGATTGGAATTAATTTTTGCTCAGTTAAACTTTACAATAATTGTAATATGCCTCGGTTTATCTTTTCACAGGTGCTCTCAGCCCAAAGGATGATTAGACGTGAACCACAATGGGAATGGATCCAAAATGTTGAGGATAAAGATGAAAAATGGAGAGAAATAGCCCCAGACTTATGACAGATGGAAGCTGTCATCTAAAGAAAGATCATACACCAGGGGGAAAAGATGGATACAGAGCGTAAGTGGGAAATGGACATGATCAGAGCACTCTGTAAATGGAAAGTGAAAGTGACGCTCAACGTCAGTAATAATCAAAGAAATGCAAATTTGCAATAATAAAAACACCACTCCGCATACCAAACGGGTCACAATCAGCCAGTGTGTGTGTGTGGGTACGGGGTATGAGGATGTAAAATGGGTCAGTGTTTTTCCAGAGCCATCTGAAAAGAAGTCCAAAGCCATCAAAATCGGAAAATGTTTATATTCATTGGCCTCACATACACACTCTTAAAGGCATTTGTCCCAAGGAAATAGAAAGATATAAAAACAAATTTTGGCCGAAACCGGTTTGGCTTAGTGGATAGAGCATCGGTCTGCGGACAAGGGTCCCAGGTTCGATTCTAGTCAAGAGCACATACCTTGGTTGTGGGCACATCCCCAGTAGGGGGTGTGCAGGAGGCAGTTGATGGATGTTCTAACTCTCTATCCCTCTCCCTTCCTCTCTGTAAAAAAATCAATGAAATATATATACATATATATATTTTAAATTTTGTTTGTAAAAACGTTCATTAGAATTCTGTTTCTAATACTATAAAATTGGCAAGAACTTAAATGCCCAACAACAGAAACTGGTTAAATAAATTCTAGTTCATTAAGATAATGAGCTAGTTTCCAAATATATTCCTGCTCCATCCTCTTGCAAAGACTCCCATTGCAGAAATACACTGAGTGGCCAGATGATTACGATCTCTGAACACACAGTAATCCGGCCACTCGGTGTCTGATGGACCACTTGAGCTGGACCGGAACTGACTGATGCTCCCTCTTTGCTCTCTGTTTCCCGGACACATTACTGCCCTGGCATGGTCAGCCTGGTGAGTGGGGAAAGTCAGCCTTGGCAGCCGAAACAAGTCCACAGGCAGAGAGCTGGGCTGTTGGCAGCCGGAAGCAGGACGGGCATAAACAGAAATGGTGGCCAAGGGGTTACGGGCAGAGCCCCAAAGGCTGCATTTGTCTCCAATCCTCCTCTTCCTGGTTCCAGATCCCGCTCTGACTTCTGCACCAACATCCCAGTCCGTCGATATGCCAAGTGCATCCTCACACTGAGGTACAAAATCAGGGGCAGCCGAAACCGGTTTGGCTTAGTCGATAGATCATTGGCCTGCGGACTGAAGGATCCCAGGTTCGATTACGATCAAGGGCATGTACCTTGGTTGCAAGGCACATCCCCAGTTGGGGGTGTGCAGGAGGCAGCTGGTCAATGTTTCTCTCTCATCGATGTTTCTAACTATCCCTCTTTCTTCCTCTCTGTAAAAAAATTAATAAAATATATTTTTTAAAAACCAGGGGCAGGAGGGAAGGCATGGACACATCAGGAAGGGGGACAGGAAGCCATATTCACCAGGTAAGCTAGGCGCGGGTGAAGGCTGTGCAAAGCCCTAGCTATCCTCCTGCTGCTGAATGGCCAGCCACACAAAGGCTTCCTCATCTTCGTTTTTTTGTTTGTTTTTTTTTTTAATTTTTTAAAATATACTTTATTGATTTTTCACAGAGAGGAAGGGAGAGGGATAGAGAGTTAGAAACATCGATGAGAGAGAGACATCGATCAGCCGCCTCCTGCACGCCCCCTACTGGGGATGTGCCTGCAACCAAGGTACATGCCCTTGACCGGAATCGAACCTGGGACCTTTCAGTCCACAGGCCAACACTCTATCCACTGACCCAAACGGGTCTCGGCCACGCTCCATAGTCTTTAAAGCCCCCACAGTTGATCCCGTTGTAGAAGCCCTCCATCCCACCTTCCGACTTCCCAGTAAACACGGGAAACTCAGCCCCCTTCTAAGCTGCTGGTCTCGCCTCAAGTGAGCATGTTTTCACGGGGATGACTCTTGCTCCAAGTCTTGCCAAGTTACGGTAGATGTATAGGCCCTGCCTTCTGACCTGGAACATTCCACTGCAGAGGGCAGAGATTCAGTCTTCTGCCTCTCAGCATCCCTGCGGCATGCAGCATTAGACCTCAACACCAAGCATGTCAAACTCAAAGGCAAACACGGGCCAAATAAATGAGGCAGGCAGCCCGAGGGCCGCACGAGTTTGACATGCTTGCTCTGCCCTCTAGAAAACACAGACAGGAAGGCAACTGAGAAATATCATGTTCTTGGGCCATTAGACCCCTGTCAGCTACACACACACACACACACACACACACACACACACACACACGGGACATTTGGGGGAAAACACACCAGCCAGAGGCCCTTACCTGTCACCTGAAAGCTCACCTCCCCTCACCACCCTCCTCCCAACGCCCTGGCCCTGGAGCCAGACTTCCCATGACCCTCTGCAGCCCTTACAGGAGGGCCTGTCAGGAGGATTGTTCCCTTGGCCAGAGGAGAGAAATACTGACCGTGAGAGGGCACTTGTTTGAAAAGAACCACTTGATTCAAAGCAAAACAAACCAAAGAATGTTATCGCTTGGAAAGCCAACTTGCAGCTAATCTCTGGGATGAAAAACACACCCCCTGTGATGCAATACCCTCCCCAGGGTGGCCCAGCACACGCACCTCTCAGCCAGCTGTAAACGGGTAAACCAAAGACACCTTCTGTGGGCATTTTAGAATTTATGACCTACTTGACAGCTGATTAAACCCAGATGTGCACTGAACACACACACACACACACACACACACACACACACACACACACACACGCGCGCGCAATATTAAATTATCTCCTCTAACTAATCCCCCATTTAATGTGCATGAATTTTGTGCACTGCGTCACTAGTGGAAGCATAAAAAGTCCCAGCATGCCACCCCCTCCTACCCCTACGCCAGGCCTCTGAGTGCCACACTCCTGTTACAGCAGGATCTGGGGATCTGCGTCACAGGCCCTCACATCCTCGTCCAGGACTGGCCATGCCCCTCCCTCTCTCCATCCAGATCTAGCCCTGCCCCTGGCGCCATCCCCACACTTTCTATCACCACCTCCTTCCAAGGAGCTGGGAGCCTAGGAACCTGGGGGTTCACCGTTTTCTCTTGGAATTCCTCCATTTTTGGAAAGCTTTTCAGTGAATATTAAGAATGTGTATTAACCAACATGTATTACCTCTGGATTTCTCACACTGGGGTCCACACGGGTCTACTGACATGGAAGCTACAGGGGCATCTTCCCGAAGGTCAGTTTCACCGGAAGCTATTCGTTTAACACGCTGGACACGACGAAGGAAGCTCTGCTGTGGAAGGAGACACGCAGGGACGGGGCTGGAATGCTGATGTGAGAGAAGTCTAGGCCAAGGCCACCCCAATGTCAGGGAGGCCTACATGCAGCCACGCTCCTAGCCGAGGCTGCAGCGGAGTTACAGACACCACCGCACCTCCCTCGGAGAGCAAGCCCTGGCCCGGGGTCCTGTCTTGGCCAGTGTCCTGGGGTGGTGTCTGCTGAGGGAAGCAGGGCCTGAGGGGGTTCATGGTAGCAGGGGATGAGGGGAGAAGGCGCTGGGGTACAAAGGTTCACTTATAATAGTGGTTCTCAACCTCCCTAATGCCACGTCCCTTTAATGCAGTTCCTCATGTGGTGGTGACCCCAACCATAAAATTACATTATGAAGTAGCAACGAAAATAATTTTATGGTTGGGGGTCACCACAACATGAGGGACTGCATTAAAGGGATGTGGCATTAGGAAGGTTGAGAACCACTGACTTATAAGAATAACGTTTGAGGGTCTAATGCACAGCACCGTTACTATAGTTACTATGGTGTTGTTTACTTGGAAGTAGATCTGAAGCATTCTCACAAAAATAAAAGCAACTTTGTCACGTGATGTGTGTGCTAATGATCTTGATCTTTGTAATCATATATTTATGCCATCATATTGCACCCTTGAAATATATACAATTCTATTTTTCAGTTATTCCCTCAATAAAGTTAAAAATAAAATGTGCAAGTATCAGCCTCCTAAGAAGCATCAGAGATGGCCAGACCCTACCAAATGTACTGCTAAGGATAGGCCCCTAGAGACCACTGATGGCCAATGCTCTTGTCCTGAGAAGAAAACAAAGTCAAGAAGTAAACTGGCCCAAACCGGTTTGGCTCAGTGGATAAAGCATCGGCCTGTGAACTGAAAGGTCCCAGGTTCGATTCCGGTCAAGGGCATGTACCTTAGTTGAGGGCACATCCCCAGTAGGGGGCGTGCAGGAGGCAGCTGATCAATGTTTCTAACTCTCTATCCCTCTCCCTTCCTCTCTGTAAAAAAGCAATAAAATATATTTTAAACACACACACACACACACAAAGAAGTAAACGGACTTGCTGAAGCCACTCAGCTAGCTAGAAACCAGGCTGGGGCCGGAGCCCATGGCCCATAGCATTGACCTCTCCCACAAGAGCCTGTTGCAGTGCCTGAAACTCCACCATCACAACTTACCTTCTGAATTCAGGAGCTCTGATTCCACCCATAAGCAATTCGATGTCCCTGTTGAATGCACCAAGGCACACTGCCCCTCCTCTTTCACCTCGTGTTATTATTACCTGATTGTCCTGCCTGCAAACAGCTCTTCTTGTGAGCTCCATCCGGTAAAGAGAAGGTATTACTTGCTTGCCGTTGCATCCGGAATCCAGTATGCAGTGGGTTCTCATGATTAATATCTCAATAGTCACTGTTTGAGGAAAAAATAACTGAGTGAATGAACGATCACCCCCTCCTCAGAGCACAGCCCTTGTCAGGCTACAGGAGGCATGGTACATATAACCAGCTACTCTCCTCCTCAACGCTAGCCACGACAGGTCGGTGATTTGATGAGAAAGAGAGGAAACAAATCCACAACAGCATTTTAAGGAAGACAGGCTGAGGCGAGAAGCCAATCCTATCTAATAAAGAGGGGATATGCTAATTGACCATCACTCCATCACAAAGATGGCTGTGCCCACAGCTGAGGCCAAGTTCCCATAAGGAGCCTTAAGGAGCAATCAGCCGGGACCTGAGGCTACACCCTCTCCCACACCTGTGGGGCTTGGCAGGAGACCTCAGGCCACACCCCTGCCCTGGCATCAGGCTGTGGGATCTCTGGCCATGCCCCCCACCTGGCAGGGCTTGACAAGGGTGGGACTGGCCAGCTCTGATTCTAGCCCAATGAGTGGTGTGGGGGGAGGGCCGGCCAGATCTGGGTCTCACATGATTTGGAGGTGCATGCGGGTGGGCAGGGACTTGACTCTGGGTCCCGTGGTGTGCCCCAGACTCTGACAGGAGGAAAGTCTTCCTATACATTTGACTAATTTTCTTTCATCTCTGACACTTCTATTATAGAGAAAGGGCAAATAGCAATATTAAATTATTTCCTCTAACCCCCCTTTTTTAAAAAAATATATTTTATTGATTTTTTATAGAGAGGATGGGAGAGGGATAGAGAGTCAGAAACATCAATGAGAGAGAGACATTGATCAGCTGCCTCCTGCACACCTCCTACTGGGGATGTGCCCGCAACCAAGGTACGTGCCCTTGACCGGAATCTAACCTGGGACCCTTCAGTCCTCAGGCTGACGCTCTATCCACTGAGCCAAACCGGTTTCGGCCTAACCCCCTTTTAATGTGCACAAATTTTGTGCACCAGGCCACTCATGGAAGCATAAAAGTCCAGAGCACCCGACTCAGACCAAGAGACTGGAGTTCAATGAGCCGGCGGCGCACAGGAGACCCCGTGCAAACGGCCTGGCCCGTGATTGTGTGTGGGACTCCGCCGAGCCGGACCCGATCGCCCCCCGGAGCAGCCGTTGTTTCCAGCCAGAAACCTGGCTCCGCTGGCTCGCGTCCTTCTCCTTCACCAAACACAGCGCCGGAGCCATTAATTTTCTCTCTGTGCAGGGAGCGTGCCAGGGCTTTCCTGGAGCTGATGAGTCATGTTCCCTGAGCACAGAACATCTCCCGAGGGAAGCGAGGTCTGGGGGGCCTCCACCCCCAAGGGAAGCTCTGCCCCGGGGTGCACAGACTCGGGAGCACCCAGGAAAGGCCCTGTTGGAGGCGCTGGGATAAAGCACGCAGGTGTGCTCCTGCCTTTCTCTGATCCCCGGCTCTCTTCGTTTCATCATCGGATTCTTCAATGCTGATCCCCTCCCCGCCCCCCCCCTCAAGAAAAAAAGAGGAAAAAGAGAAAACAGAGGTTCCCAGAGCTGAGTTGGTTAAGTCCCCACTCCTTTGGATGTTTGCGGGCAATAGTGGACGATATCTCCATTTTTAACGTGATGTTCCTCCTTGATTCAGAGAGGTGAGTCTCGTGGGGGATTTGATGTAAGATGGCAGGTGAATTTTGAGCCAAGATTAAAAACACAACTTTAGAACTGGCCAAGACTGGTTGGGCTCAGTGGATAGAGCATCAGCCTGCAGACTGAAGGGTCCCAGGTTCGATTCCGTCAAGGGCATGCACCTTGGTTGTGGCACATTCCCAATGAGAGGTATGCAGGAGGCAGCTGATCGATGTTTCTCTCTCTCACTGATGTTTCTAGCTCTCTGTCCCTCTCCCTTCCTCTCTGTAAAAAAAAAACTTTAGAACTCAATACAAAAGCACATTCCTTCACTCTCCTAATAATAAAACATGTAAAGGATTTTCCGAGTGGCATGCAAAAATGTGAAAGTGTTTTGTTTTTTTATGGGTTGCTTTACTTGTAGTTGATGTGAAAGAAGAAACTGGATTCATGACCTCTGCGCTCTCGGTCCAAAGGTATAGAGAGACACGAGCTAGAAATAGAAAGCAGGGAGGCGGCGGGCTGACCAGGTTAGGACAGACTGACCGGGCTGACCATCTGTGGACACCGGACGAGGCTGCTCCCAACACAGCGTCAGAGAGCAGCTCAGGGATGTCACACTCACATCACAGGGACGTGGTGTGCCTCTCGTGACCCTCTTTTTACTTCCAAAGACGTGAGGAGCACACACTTAACGATGACAATGAGTGAGAGCTCTTCCAGCCCTAAGCCATTTCCCGCAGTCTGACTCTGCTGTCATCTATGGTCACCACCAACAGCCTATGGGAACCAACCCCAGAAACGGCAACCATTACCAGAAAGAAAAGAATAACCACATCCAAACCGGAGCAGGCTTCAGTGATTCTAAAATGCTCATCCCAAGCCGTGACCGGTTTGGCTCAGTGGATAGAGCATCGGCTTGGGGACTCAAGGGCCCCAGGTTCAATTCCGGTCAAGGGCATGTACCTTGGTTGTGGGCACATTCCCAGTAGGGGGTGTGCAGGAGGCAGCTGATCGATGTTGCTCTTTCATCGATGTTTCTAACTCTCTATCCCTTTCCCTTCCTCTTTGTAAAAAATCAATAAAATATGTTGAAAAAAAATATATTTTTTTTAAATGCTTACCCTAAACCATGGAAAAACACTTGTTTCATAAAGCAGGATGAGAGGATCCTTCCTGCTTTAGGCATAGCTTCCTGTGTGAAAGATGGTACAGGATATTCTATGGCTACTTCACATTATATACCTGACAACTAGAACCCAGAACTCTGCAGAGAGACAACAGCCTGATCACTTATTTGCATAGTCATTTCCCCAAGGTTAAGCGGAGAAGACACACTGTGGAGCCGCAGCTGCTGTAGTCTCCATGCTGAAGGCAGGGAGGGTGTATCGATTGCTGACCGGGCCGTTTGGAGGGTTATCACTCACTGTGCATGGAAATTATCCTGTTGAGGACGTCAAGGTCAGAGGCTTGGGGATCCTTCCAACCTGGCCCAGAAGCAGAGTTCAGGGTCCAGGTGGACAGGGCCGGATACACCTGCAACAGCTCTCCGGCCAGACATGAGGGAGGTGGGGCTGCATCCGCGTCCCTCGGCAATGGACGGAGACACCTGGCAGGCGTCCTCTGAGGAACGCAGGAACGAAGGGAAGGGTTTCGCAGGTTGTATTTGGGGCAGAGACGATAAATCAAAAGCCAGTGTGTCGCCCTGGCTGGTTTGGCTCAGTGCGTAGAGTGCCAGCCTGTGGACTGAAGGATCCCAGGTTCGATTCTGGTCAAGGGCATGTACCTTGCTTGCAGGCCCATCCCCAGTGTGGGGCGTGCAGGAGGCGGCTGATCGATGTCTCTCTCTCATCAATGTTTCTAACTCTCTGTCCCTCTCCCTTCCTCTCTGTAAACCATCAATAAAATACATATATATTTTTTAAAAGTCAGTGTGTCAGAGTCAGAAAAGGAACTTTCCTGGGCTAAGTGAGCACTGATCATAACGGGAGAACCGGGGAGAAAACACGTTGCATCTGGCAGCAGGGAAAGGGAACATCCACGTGTCAAGGTTAAAGAAAAGTCTCTCCTATTTGAAGTGAGACTTGCATTGGAACCTGCAGAAGGGCTACCAGCTAAGTAGGAGAGAGAGGACTTTATGAACTTAAAAGCAGTATGTTTCATCCCAGTTGAAATAGAGAATTAACATTGGAAATAAGAAAGCCGCCGAAACCGGCGTGGCTCAGTGGATAGAGCATCGGCCTGCGGACTGAAAGGTCCCAGGTTCCATTCTGATCAAGGGCATGTACTTTGGTTGCAGGCACATCCCCCGTAGGGGGCGTGTAAGAGGCAGCTGATGGATGTCTCTCATCGATGTTTCTAACTATCCCTCTCCCTTCCTCTCTGTAAAAAATCAGTAAAATATATTTAAAAAAATAAAAATAAAAAATAAGAAAGCGGTTAAGCGAGAGGTTGGCCTGCTGTCTCTGGCTATAACAACATGAGTTTTACCCTGGAGGCACCTTCGCTCCATCGGGAGCAGCTGCGGAACGGTATGTGGAGGGTTCTGAGGCGGTGTTTGCACTTTGAGGAAAGTCATGGTCAATCAGCAGTGTCTGCCCTGGCACCGGCTGGGGATGCCCAGGCGGCGTGTCTGCTGATGGTGAGTGCCTTACAGGTTTGAAAGCAAGACACTCTCCACTGAACAGAGACCCACATGTTTACTGCGAGAGAAAAACTGCCCCCAAAATTTAAAATGTCAAACTTTATGCTGAAAAAAAGGACGCAATCATGATTGCATCTTAGATTTAACTTTTCTATTGTTTCATTTGACAAATGTGCCCGCTAGAAGCTTGGCACCAGGAATAAAAATGGGCAAAACCAATGGCTTCTGCGTTCCCAGAGTTCCCAGTCGAGGAAGGGAAACAGATAAGTGAGCTGAGGGCCAGAGCGGCAAGGGGTCAGTTGAGGATACTGTGGAAGGTTGGGAAATGGAACCCCAAACCTGGCCCTGCAAAGACTAATGCACACGGCAAAAGGTGGGGAGAGGGCGCTTCGCAGATGCCATTAAATAAGAATTGTGAGATGGGCTGAAACTGGTTTGGCTCAGTGGATAGAGCGTCAGCCTGAGGACTGAAAGGTCTCAGGTTCGATTCCAGCCAAGGGCATGTACCTTGGTTTCGGGCACATCCCAGTAGGGAGTGTTCAAGAGGCAGCTGATCAATGTTTCTCTCTCATCGATGTTTCTAACTATCTACCTCTCTCCCTTCCTCTCTGGAAAAAAATCAGTAAAATATATTTTTTTTCAAAAAAGAATTTTGAGATGGGAAGACTAGCCCAGATTATCTGAATGAACTGTGAATCCATGCCCGCATATCCTTCTGCAAGGGAAATGCATACTGAGGAGGAGGAGACAATGGGACCACAGGGGCAGAGGACAGAGCGAGGCAATCACAAGCCGATGCCCAGGAAGGATGGCAGCCACCGGAAGCTGGAAGCGGGAAGAGGCAGGCGACAAATTCTCCTGGAGGGAGCAGGGCCCCACCTACACTTAGATCTGGGCCCAGTGATGCTGACGTTGGACTCGTGACCTAAAAGAATACATTGCCGTTGCGTCCACACATTGGCTGATACTCTGACAGTCATAGGGGATCAATACACAGTTTGCAAGCGGGTAGGAGAGCAGCTCCTTCCGGGTTCCTGGGTCCAGCTTGGGGATGGACTCTGGCTGAGTTCGAACAGAAAGCTCTCCGGGAAGGCTCTGCGGTTCTCTCTCTCTCTCTCTCTCTCTCTTAAATATATTTTATTGATTTCTTACAGAGAGGAAGAGAGAGGGATAGAGAGTTGAAAACATCGATGAGAGAGAGACATCGATCAGCTGCCTCCTGCACGCCCCCCACCGGGGACGCGCCCGCAACCAGGATACATGCCCTCAACCGGAATAGAACCTGGGACCTTCCAGTCCGCAGGCCAACGCTCCATCCCCTGAGCCAAACCGTTTTAGGCTCTGCGGTTCTCTTATGTGATATTTCTAGGATCTAGAGGAGCTGGAAGGGGAAGCTCAGATAAAGGGCCTGACCCCGCAGTGAAAAGGATCACCACCCTCTCCGTTCTTACGTCTTATTCTTTCCCTCCTGCTTACAAAGCGTGAAGTCAATCCACAGCGTGTTTTGGCCAGGAAACAGGAGAATTTGGGGTTGAAGCTGAAAGAGACCATGTATGACCCTTCTGTACTTCACTGTACTACGTCCTCGGCTCTTTGGCTCGGAATCTCCCATCCATCACCGACACTGAGAGCAACTCGGGAAGTGTGTATTAGGTTGCTTAGCAACCCGCACTGTTTACGTGACTAACTCCTTGCCTGGACATATATGAGTATAACTGCCTCTCTGCGGATTGTAACGGAGTCACAAGTCTGCTTTTATGAGGTCAGGAGAGAACAAGAGCATCATTCGCCCCAGTGACTGCCTGCAGCTACTGAAATGAAGCAGAGCATAAGACCTTCAGGGGAGATGACTCAGGAGGACAATGAGGATGACCGGGGAGGACAAGCTTCAGGAAGAGACTGGAAATAAATCCTATTAGTATTACCCTTCCAAAGAGGCGCAGGAGATCCGGTCCATGGGTCTCTGTCAGCCAGGGCACCAGTGCTGGCCGGAGGTGGTCAGTAGAATCAGTAGGATTGATGTCAGTCACCGTCCATCTCTTGCATTGTTCTTGAATTGGGCCTTCACACCCAGGACTTTCTTGGGAAGATGTAATGCTCATGACCTGTGGATAAAAAGAAAACGTGCTGAACGTAAAGCATACCCCGCTATTGGCACAGACCTTATACAGTGGTACCTCGAGATACGAGTGCCCTAACATACGAGATTTTTGAGATACGAGCTGTGGAGCGAGCGATCTTTGCTTTGAAATACGAGCAACATTTGAGATAAGAGTCATCGCTTGGATCGGCCGGCTGCACACGACCCACCAGTTTCCCACGCCTCAAGGTCACAGAACGAATTAAACTTGTATCTCGAGGTACCATTGTATTGCTATTGGTATAAATAAGCCTGTAAGCAAGGGATTCGCCTTTAAGCTACTGGACCTCCCTGTCACTTGGGCCACACACTGTTCTTTGGCTATGTGGTCTGTCTCTCCCTTGCCCTGACATCTTCTTGTCCCATCAACAAGAGAACCACAATCTTGCCCTAACTGGTTTGGCCCAGGGGATAGAGGGTCGACCTGCAGACTGAAAGGGTCCCAGGTTCAATTCCGGTCAAGGGCATGTACCTTGGTTGCGGGCACATCCCCAGTAGGAGGTGTGCAGGAAGCAGCTGATGGATGTTTCTCTCTCATCGTTGTTTCTAACTCTCTATCCCTTTCCCTTCCTCTCTAAAAACTCAATAAAATATATTTTAAAAGAGAGAGAGAGAGAGAGAGAGAGAGAGAGAGAGAGAGAGAGAGAGAGAGAAAGAGAGAACCACAACCAAGGAGAGGTGCCACTTAGTAGTTGTACACTCTGAGCAACTCTCCAAGTCCCAACTCCCTTATCTGTAAATCAGGCAAAATATAGGACTTCATTGTTCTGGAAATTTCTTGGGATGATATAAATAAAGCATGTATCACCGCCTGGCCCATAAAAAACCACTCCATAAATGGTAATAAATTTGGGTCAGGTTAGAAACCTGGCTCTGTCGCCTGCCAGCTGTTGATCTGGTACAGACTTTTCACCTATGTCAGCTTCCATGTCCTCCTATATAACAATACCAATCACATTCAATTCTTGAGAATATTTCAATGAGAATATTTAAATGGCGCATTTAACTAGTATTCAACCAGTGAGTGGTATTCAACTAGTATTCATTAATCAGTGAAATAACTTTTCTGTTTCTATCCACTTGTCCCCTCTCGTGTGGATGGACCTCATGCTTGCATAGTTGGGCTTATGTGGTTGTTTCCTCCAAAAACACAAATTTCTCTAAGTTAATTAGACTTTTATAGACAACTTAATGAGAGGGACCATTTGTTCTACAGCTCGATGTCCCTGGCACATGGTAGATTCACAGTAAAATAAAAAGTAAAACTAATTAAAGTAAAATTAGAGCTCTCCGCTGCCCCTGACTTCTTGCTTTGCACTACCTCCCAGCAGCCCCTACTCCACCTCATAATGTGTCTTGAAATCTTTTTTTATTGATTTGATAAAACAGAGGGAAGATTCAGAAAGCACAATAGTGACAACAACGATTAAATTCTGAAACTTCTAGATTATTTCCTTTCCTGTGATTAGAGTTAAGAGAATAACTAAAAATGTCCTTCTTTAAACTAGTGAATAACCAAACCATTATGTGGAGTTGGTGTGGTTGGGTGAGAGGATGCGATTCATGCATCCCCAAAATTACGCAAGTTGACCCACTGGGGTATGGGAAATATTAGAACTTTAATCCAATTATTGTAGCAGTAAATGTACAAAATGCATAAATAAATGAGCTCTATTTTGGGGGGGGGGGACCCATAAACTATGATGCACTTACAGCTTACACAATCAGAACAGTGACCATTCGCCAAAACTGGTTTGGCTCAGTGGATAGAGCATTGGTCTGCGGACTTGAAGGGTCCCAGGTTCGATTCCGGTCAAGGATATGTACCTTGGTTGCGGGTGTATCCCCAGTAGGGAGTGTGCAGGAGGCAGCTCATTGATGTTTCTAACTCTCTATCCCTCCCCCTTCCTCTCTGTGAAAAAAATCAATAAAACATATTTTTTTAAAAAGTGATCATTCACTTAAACCATATATTTAATGCTAGTTTGCCATTGTTCTTATACCCAAAACTTATCATGACATTTTAACTTCGTTACTTTAGATGTGTAGTTAGGGTCACCAGCTTTTGAAGATCAAATACCTTTATTACATTTATGCGGAAGAAAGGGAGAAACAGAAAGGATGGGATGAGAAGAGGAAAGAAGAGAAGCAAAGAGAGGGGAAGAGGAAAGGGAAAAGAAAAGACCAGGTAGATTAAACTGATAAAATCTCCAGAGAATAACTTAATCACCTCCTGCACCCTGCTAATATTTCTAGGACTAACACCCCCAGTGAGAGACAACGTAGAACAAGACACAAACAAAAGCTAAGTTTTGTCAGCCGATGTACACAAAAGTGGCCCAAATGGAGCCAACAGAGACCCGGCTTCCTCCACAGCCACACAAAGCTCGGTGCGGTCCTGGCCGGATGTCTGATTTGTGCTCTCACCTGCCGGCCCCTCCTGGTCCGGGATCTGGACCTGGTCCGTGGCTATTGACTCCTGGGGCTGTTAATAATCACCTGACCTGCTGCTCTCTGCTCTCCATTCTCTAAAAAGGCAGTAAGTCAAGACCAGAGGCCCCAAGGTTTCCCCATGTAAAGGACGGTAGGCCATTCCTTCAAAGTGGCTAACTGGTTAGAGAAGTTACGAGAGGCCTTCTTCTTAGAGGAATGTTTTTGTTAGATATCAAATACAGTGGTACCTCGAGATACGAGTGCCCTAACATATGAGATTTTTGAGATACGAGCCCTCAAGCGAGCGATTTTTGCTTTGAAATACGAGCAACAGTTGAGATAGGAGTAATTGTGTGGATCGGCCGGCTGCACACGACCCACCAGTTTACCTCGACTCGAGCGTCTCATAGTTTCCCACGCCTCAAGGTTATGGAACAAATTAAACTCGTATCTCGAGGTACCACTGTATTTAAAATTTTTCCTCCACTCCATTATTGAAGCTTCTCATTCTCCTACCTAGCTACACTGGTACAAATGTCGGTGCCATGTCTATTGTCCACAACTACCACGAGGGTGGGTTATACCCTGCTCCCAGGGACATTTCTGCCCCAACATTCAGGGCTACTCAGGGCCCATTAAAGCTGGCTTCTAGACACACTCATCTCCTGAGAAGAACTCCCTGTCTGTTATCTGAATAAGCATTATTAATAAAACAGTGCGCTGGTGAGTCATGCTTGGGCAAGTCATGACTTACTAAGTCAGTTCTCAAGACTTGTGACTCAGGGTTTCAGTGCCAACATGGAATAATTGCTTTCTCTTCTTTGTCATCTTAGGGCTAACGTTTTAGCCAGTTGAAACATGAAGTTAACTGGTATGAAGACAAATTCTAAAATAATACTTCAATACAAATAAAGTTCTTCATTTAAATAAAATTTCAAATTTGGTGTTACAGGCACATGCCACTTAATGACGGGAATATGTACTGATAAATGCAGCGCTAGGCAATTTTGTCCTCATGCAAACATCACAGAGCGCAATTCCACAAACCTAGATGGGGTAGTCTACTACAGTGGTACCTCGAGATACAAGTTTAATTCATTCTGTAACCTTGAGGCGTGGGAAACTATGAGACACTCGAGTCACGGTAAACTGGTAGGTCGTGTGCAGCTGGCCGATCCGCGCGATTATTCCTATCTCAAATGTTGCTCGTATTTCAAAGCAAAAATCGCTTGCTCAATGGCTCGTATCTCAAAAATCTCGTATATTAGGGCACTCGTATCTCGATGTACCACTGTACTATGATTATTGGTGCTGTGCTTTTATATGACTGGTAGTGCTGTAAGTTTGTTACACCAGCTTACACTATACAGAATAGCTACTGTATTACAACCTGATTATGGAGGTACGAGTCCCATTTCACAAATGAGGAAACTGAGTCACAAAGCATTTAAATAGCTTGCCTAAAGACATACACATAGACAGTGGAACAAACCCAAGTTCTCCAGGACTTGAAGCTTATATAAGTTGTAGTAGGAAAGCTCTCCTCAAGAAAAAATATTCAAAGAATACCAAATGAAAGATGAAAGTGAATATTCAAAATAAAATTAGAAACCACAACTAATCACTTGAGTCTTAAGATATGCAAGTTTCTCTCTTCTGAAATGGCTTTGAACAATTCCCCTGAGATGCTTACATACAAAATGCTTCCTCCTTGCTCCCTCCCTTTCCCTCACCATATAGAACACTGTAACTCCTTTCACTCACAGGGGCGTGCAAGGAAGGGGCCTGGAACCTGAAGCAGCACTAGCTCATGATAAACCTGCCTCCAGACAGATGGGACTTAATCCAAAGCCCGCATCCAAGGTACCATTTTGGATTTGCCCAGACCAGAGGGCTGTTCTTAAAAGCAAATTTATATTTTGCACACATCATGCATTAAGTCCATTTTCTTATCAAAATGTTCCATATGTCAAATCCCAGGTATGCTCTAAAGTTCTTGAACAAGAGTTATTATTCTTCCTCTACCCTATCTAATCAGAGTAATATGCAAATTAACCATCACTCTGCTACACCCACAAGCCAATCAGGAGGGAGTATGCAAATTAACCCCAAGCAAGCTGACTTCGGCCACAGAGTAAGCAGGAAGGAGACTTGGGTTTCCCCGGTGATGGAGGAAGCCAAGCTTTCCACACACCCTGGCAGGCTCAGGTCTCCACTCAAGGCTGCAAAGTTTCAATTATAGAAGATAAATAAATCCCAACAGAAATGGCTGCCACCATGGAGCAAGTAGGAAGCTTAGCTCCACTCCAGACTACAAAGTTTCAATAAATAAATCCCAGATACCAGGGCCTCCAATTGGGTTGGTGGGAGGTGTAGCCAGCCTGCAAACCACCACAGGCCCTCATCCAGGCAGCCCCACACCCCAAGGGAACCCCCATCCTGATCTAGGACACCCTTCAGGGCAAACCAGCTGGCGGCCCCCACTCATGCACCAGGTCTCTATCCTAATAAGAGTAATATGCAGATTGAACATCACTCCAACACACAAGATGGCTGCCCCCATGTGGTCAAAGATCCTGCCCCCATGTGGACATAAGACAACCACCATAATATGGCCAGCTGGGGAGGGCAGTTGAGAGGGACCAGGCCTGCAAGGAAGGGCAGTTGGGGTGATCAAGCCTGCAAAGGAGGGCAGTTAGGGGTGACCAAGCTGACAGAGGAGGAAAGTTGGGGGCGATCAGGCCTGCAGGGGAGGGCAGTTAGGGGCAAAGAGGCTGACAGGGGAGCAGTTAGGCATCAATCAGGCTGGCAGGCAGAAGCAGTTAGAGGCAATCAGGAAGGCAGGCAGGTGAGCAATTAGGAGCCAGCAGTTCTGGATTGTGAGAGGGATCTCAGATTGGAGAGGGTGCGGGCGGGGCTGAGGGACACCAGTGCACAAATTTCATGCACTGGGCCTCTAGTAGTCTTCATAATAAGGTTGCAATTTAAAATAATATTCCAGATATATCTTTGTTAGCATGGCAATAAAAAAACTCACACCACATATACTTTGGGGATCCACGGACATCTAAAAACAGTAGCATCTTCTTTTTCCAATGGAGAAATGTAAAGTTTGCCTGTTCATGTATGATTTATCCTCACTTGAGAAATCATCAGGAAGTCAAAAAAAGAGAGAAATGTTCATTTGTAAACTATGTATCATATGAGAAAATTGCAGTAACTCTATATCTTTTCACATGGGCCTGCTTGAAAGACTATTTCATTTTTATCCTTATTTTATATTTAACTAAGATGATTAAAATAACATAATTACATAATAGTTATTGAGAAAAAAAATACAGATTAAAGTTATTGGATGAGTTAAATATTGAGGTCAAAATGTCTTTTATTTTTGTTCTTCTATTAAGTATAGCCAAAAAAAAATCCTCAAAATAACCATACTTAATGTTTCATTTGGGAATAGTTCACATCCCACAAGCCACTGTTTCTGTTTATTTTGGTTAATAAGATATCCAAATCTTCATCTAGTATTCTGATGAGTTTTAAGAGTATATTTCCAGTATCAATTTATTCACATTGCTATCAAACGTATGGGTTAATGGTATGGATACAACTGACTGACCATCTGGAGAAAAATTAATTAGACACATCACTTCTTACACCAAATTAAAAACCAGCAGAATCAGAGACTTAAATAGAAAAAAAAAAAAGCACAAAAGTACAAAAAAATATATAGGAACTTCCATTTCTTGTAGTAGTAACTTAGGTAATTCAACTGACTATCCCGCTGAGAACAACTAGGCAAAAGAGTTTTATACGCACACCTACCACAGAGGACCCAGCTATTCCCAAGAGAAATAAAAGCATCTGTTCACACAACGATTTTAACATAAATGTTCATAGTTTTATTTATAAAAGCCCCAAACTGGAAGCAATCTAAGAGCCTGTCAGCTTGTGAATGCGTTAAAAAAACTGAGTACATACACAAAATAGAGTGCTTCTCAGCTTTTTAAAGGGGTTGAACATACAACACAGGTAAGTCTTAAGACAATAAAAAAATCCAGACAAAAAGAAGAAATATTTTCATTTCTTTAAAATTGTATTTTTTTAAATATATATTTTATTGATTTTTCAGAGAGAAAGGGAGAGGGATAGAAAAGTCAGAAACATCGATGAAAGACATCGATCAGCCGCCTCCTGCATGCCCCCCACTGGGAATGTGCCCGCAACTAGGATACATGCCCCTGACCGGAATCGAACCCGGGGACTTTTCAGTCCGCAGGCTGACGCTCTATCCACTGAGCCAAACCGGTCTCAGCGACTTTTATGTTCTTCATCTTACACCAAGTGTTACTTTTTTCCAAGCATGGATGGACCTGGAGATTATTAAATTAAACTATAGTTTAAATTTATCAAGTTATTCAATTATCTGACACATCTATTGTTTAATGTTCCTAATCAGATTAGATTTTCCAAAAACAGGTATTTTACCGTTTTTAATGCATTCGATCAGTTTTTAAAAGGTTGATCACTTTTTATTTACTTTATCATTTTGTTCTTCTATTAAGTATAGCTAACCCATGGGAGGTGGGGTGGGGATAAGTGTAAAACTCTGGTAATATAAAATGCTCTTGAAGAAATCCTGTCAGTCATACTGGTATCTATGACTTGCCATTTTTACAGCTATCACAGCAGCAGCCTATGAGAACAGAGCTCTACGCTTCAAACAAGCCTGGAACGCCTAAGGCATTGAGAGGATTGTGATCCGTTGCTGCCACCTGCAGGTCATGCTCACAAAATGAAATTTTCCCCTTTGTTTTGTTTTATTGCCACCAAGTCCTTAGATAAAATAACCAGTCTCTTTCATAGGTATTCCCAGTAACAGTGACTTCAAAAAATACATACTGTTATATAAAACCTTTTCTTCCTTTTAGAAATACATCTCATCTTTTTCTTTGTCTTCTCTTCCTTTTTTCATTCTCCTTCATAATCTTCATAATTCTTACTTTTTTAAGATCATCTTTCTGATCAATGTATTCCTTTGTTGCATCTGTCCTTCAAAAAACAAAAACAGCATGTCTACAAACTGCTTTAGATCCCATATATTAATTGGGGACCATCTCAGAGAAACAGTACCATCTGTTGATTATACACAAGTCACGAAGTGAGTTGAATACACAAGTTATTCAATTCTCTGACATCTATTGTCAATGTTCCTAATCAGATTAGATTTTCCAAAAACAGATGTTTGACTGTTTTTAATATTCTTAGTGGGTACTTGACAAAAGTGCATTAATTATGGAATTACAAATAAACAATTATATATTGATATATGTCTTTAATGTTTTAACATTTAAGAATATATGTCCTACCTGTTTTGGCTGCGGACTGAAGGATCCTGGGTTTGATTCTGGTCAAAGGCACAAGCCTGGGCTGTGGGCTCAATCCCCAGCAGGGGGCATGCAGGAGGCAGCCCACCAATGATTCTCTCTCAAGATTGATGTTTCTATTTCCCACTCTCCCTTCCTTTCTGAAATCAAAATATATTTTTAATAAAGAATACATATAAAAAAATTAAACAGTGCTGTATCAAAACTCTGATATACTTTGCAACAAATTGATTACTGTAATACTGGAGGCCTGATGCACGAAATTCGTGCAAGGGGCTCAGCCATCCCAGGGCCATCCCAGGCCCTCACAGCCCCAACCGGCCCTTGCAGCCCCTGCTTCTTCCGGAAGGTTGTCCAGACGGTGGTTCTGCTGTTCGGTCTCATTAGCATATTAGTTTTATATTATATAAGAGGATAATATATAGAGACATATAAGCAAGGAACGGACTGTGGAATCTCAAAGGGAAGGCGGAGACGGTTGGGTAGGTGGGGAGAAATCAACCAAAGAACATGTATGCATATATGCACAACCCATGCCAAAGAATGTGTGTGTGCATATATGCACAACCCATGGGCACAGACAATAGCATGGTGAAGGCATGGGTGGGGGCCAGGGGCAGGCTAGAACGGGTCAATCGCAAGAGAAAAGAGACATATGTAATACTTTCAACAATAAGAATTTAATTAAATACATGAGTAATTCTAATCCTTTTCAAAACTCACATTTAATTACTGTTATTTTTTAAAGGGGGGACCAGGGAATGTCATAAAGTAATCTTTCATTACAGAGCAGTATGCTGATTGGTTACATTCTGAAAAAAGAATGACACGTTTCCTCTGATTCTTTCGAGAAAAGGATCTTTAAGATGTAACTGGTCTCCAGAAAAGTGCTTCCACTGCTTCAGCTGCGACATGGAGAGGGGTTTCAGGGGGTCAGACTTCTTGTGACGGGGGCCCAGCTGACAATTTCTAGTGACGGGGAATTTTTCCAGTGAGTCACCTGCAGTGAGCAAACGAATGAGAAAATCCTTAAGCCAATCAATAGTCTACCGTATACAATACTTTTTATTGTATGATATAATGAGCTTATACAATTTATTACATTTTGTTCTCTGATCTCAAGGGCCTTCTGGTCTAACAGGAGACATACATTAAACACATAATCATCCGGAGATATATTTCCAAATTCTGAATATAATTGGAACAATCTGGAACAACACTCCATAATCAAGTCCTTTATAGAGAATATTTATAATATTTATTTATAACTAAATAATAAAAAAAAACTACCAAAATTATAAGATCCAGCCCTGGGGAAAACATACAGCCTTAAATACCCAATCATTAAGCTAGGCATTCAACTTGAAAAATAAGAAAAAGAACAGAGTAAATACAATGAAAAAGGAAGAGAAGATAAAAGCAAAAAATTGTTAAAATAGAAAACATACGGTAGAGGACCTAATATTAATTTATATAAACTATAAGGTTTCCATGTCAGTCTTGTACAGTCTAACTTCTTAACCTCCTCAATATAATTTATCAAGTGACTTTAAACTCTTGAACACTCAAGTCCCACTTGTGATCCAGTTCCTATGTGAATGGTGTTAATCACAGAGGACTGATGTGGTTTTTTTTAAATTAATTAGTTAATTAATTAATTAATTCCTCAACTGAGGATTTTTTTCCATTGACTTTTTTAAAAATATATATTTTATTGATTTTTTACAGAGAGGAAGGGAGAGGATAGAGGATAGAGAGTTAGAGACATCGACCAGCTGCCTACTGCAAGCCCCACACTGGAGATGTGCCCTCAAGCAAGGTACATGCCCCCGAGCGGAATCGAACCTGGGACCTTTCAGTCCACAGGCCGACACTCTATCCACTGAGCCAGACCGGTGTCAACTCCATTGACTTTTACAGAAAGTGGAAGAAGAGAAAGGGAAAGACAGAAATATCAATGTGAGAGAAACACATTGACTGGTTGCCTCCTGTCTGAGCCCCGACCAGGACCCGGGCCAGGGAGGAGCCTGCAACTGAGGTAACGTGCCCTTGACCAGAATCTAACCCGAGACCCTTCGGTCTGCAGACCGGAGCTCTATCCACTAAGCCACACTGGCTAGGACAGAACTGACGCTTTTAGCTTCACTTAACCCTCACTAGCAGTTAGTTCATCAGGGACTGGGAAGTATGATGGTCTCTGCGAACCGCCTCAGAAAGAATGTTCCCATAAATTACACAAAGAGTCAGCTTACTCTGTCAAGCGTATTTTTTGAGGGAAACAGAAATAAGGGTTCTAATTCTAAAGCCGTTAATGCCAGAATTGGAAAGATGTCTCTGAGCTAAATTTCTCACAGCTGTTTCAGAAATAAGAAGCGAAATGGAGAGATTAAGGTTCTAATTAATATTTTCTCCAATACTCATCTGGCAGTTGCCCTCTGCCTTGCAGAGGGAAAGAAGCTGGCATATACAAATGGTCAATATTGTCATTATTCTATACAGTGGTACCTCGAGATACGAATGCCATCGAGCGAGCGATTTTTGCTTTGAAATAGGAGCAACATTTGAGATAGGAGTAATCACGCGGATCGGCCGGCTGCACACGACCCACCAGTTTACCATGACTCAAGCGTCTCATAGTTTCCCACGCCTCAAGGTTGCGGAACGAATTAAACTCATATCTCGAGGTACCACTGTACTGCAGAGAGACGAATGAACTTTGCCATCCTACCAGAATTAACACACAACAAACCTGTCTGGTTTCCGTCTCCCGCGCATTCACAGTCAAGCAGGTCGTGAGTCACACAGTGCGAACTGTCGTGGAAGGTGAAGAGGTTTTTGAGCTCCTCCACGGAAAACTGGATGTGCTCAGAAGTCTGGGGCAGGTCGACCACGGCCCCGGAAAGACCCTGCTTACTGATCTGCCTCTGATAGATCTTTTCCTCTATTGTTCCTGAGGAGAAAACTTCATTAGATTCACTGCAGATCCTATGTCTGTTATTTCTGCAGGGTAAGATATGGTTAGCATAGAGTTACCAAAGGAACAATAATTCCTAACATTGAAGCACAGATTAACAACAACAACCAAAGGTGTTTTTTTTCTACTATTCAAAGGGAATACATTTTGGGGGCACGTTGAAGGGTTATTACCTGTGGTGAGCAGTCTGTAAATATGTACTGGATGTTTCTGACCATCTCTCCACACTCTAGACATTGCCTTAGAAAACAAACGAGAATTCTGAGAGCACAGTTGAAATGAATAGCCTTTTCCCCATAAGCAATCTGCATTGATACATTTCAGATTAGGAATTCTTGGTTTTCCTTAGAGCTTCAAAAGACAAAGCATGTCAAAGCGTTTGCCACTTCTATCTTCTTCCTACCCTACCTAAGCAGCTGGCTTATGGGGCTGCGGAAGATATTTTTGTGGATGACCTGCTGCCCTCCCATACTGCCGGCAGTATTAGAATAAACGCTCATGTATGATTCAACCCTATCTCTGCTTAACTGGCTCAAGTAGTGACAAGTAGCACGGACCCACTGATTGTCCAGTTACACTATGCGACCTAGAACAGGCTTTCGTATCTTCCTCTGCAAAACGGGGCTACCCACACTGAGGATTACTGGGCAGATTGAATGGAGGTGAAGCACTTAGCAGAGCGGCTGAAGCAAAATAGGCGCTCAGTTACCATACATCATCAGCACTTACAACACGTCATCATCTCTGTCTCCCCTGTAACGTTTACTTAATGCAGAACTAGTCCTACCTGGATGTCGGTGGCTGGGTTCCAATCAATGTCATAGAGGATTAAGTGAGACGCTCCGATGAGGTTAAGTCCCACGCCTCCAGCTTTGGAACTTAATAAGAAAATGAAATCGGAGGAGTATTTACTATTGAAGCCGTCCACAATCTGCTGCCTTTGAGAGACTGGTGTTTGTCCATCAAGTCTTGTATAAGCATATCCATGACGCTTACACACTTCTTGTAAAATATTCAAAGTTTGGGTGTAGTTGGAGACCAATACCACCCTGTCAATCAAAAAGAAAGACGCTTGGTATATCTGAAGAAAATTACCAAATAACATCATCACTGATATTTATAGAACATGCAGCGATGACCGTATACATTAAAACTCAGGTTCTCCTTCAAATTCGATTTTAAAATCAATATCGAGAGATTTTCCAGTTTTAAGATAGTGAAGTAAAAACTTTTCTGCCTTCTTCACCTCTCTGAAGTCACCCTAAAAACAGCCGGAAATTAGAAACATAAATACAAACACTGTCTTTGATTTTTTTTTAAGGAGATATTTATATACATAAACAGAAAATGCTGAAATAGTGATCTGCTTATGAGTGCAGAGAAAGTGAAACCTAAGTACCCAAAGTGGGAGATCCCAATAAGAAACAAGTTCAAGTCCATTCACCCCAGAGAATCTTCTTAAGGTACCCCACAGGGAAGGAGACTGGAGCTCTTACAAGAGCACTGATGACAGAAGCCAGGCCCTGTCCCATGTAAGCGGTTGAGTTTTCCTTCTCAAATACAATGTCTGTTGTCTGGAGAAAGTAAACCAGAGAAACAGACTGGAGGCCTTTAAAAGACAGGGATGTAATGACTCATCAGAAGGAAGTGTGCATAGCTAAGGGCCCAGTCCCCTCTTCCAGCCACCCCCCAGAAGAGACAGCCAGCATCCCTCTGACATCGAACCCCAGGAAAGATATTAGTGGGAGATTCATCTCTGAGATGACATGAATGGCCCCAGAGAAAAGATCCACAGAGATAAGGAATCCCTCAAGAAAGAAGCCAACTCGCTGCCTAATTACCCAGTCAGCAAGCCTTACCCAGGCGCACATAACATTCAGTAAGTTTTTTTTAATATATTTTATTAATTTTTTTATAGAGAGGAAGGGAGAGGGACAGAGAGCTAGAAACATCAATGAGAGAGAGAGACATCCATCAGCTGCCTTCTGCACGCCCCACAATGGAGATATGCCCGCAACCAATGTACATGACCTTGACCGGAATCGAACCTGGGACCTTTCAGTCCGCAGCCCGACGCTCTATCCACTGAGCCAAACCGGTTTCGGCATCATTCAGTAAGTTTGAATGCCTCACTCGTACACATAAATGGACACCACAGATCACCATCGATTTGCAGTGAGTCTCCAACATTAAAAATAGAACAAAAAAGGAGAAACCAGAATAAAACAGCAATGGAGGAAACAGAAAACAACATCCGAAAGTAAGAGATAACATTCACAAGAAGAGGAGGCAATTTAAAAAGTCAAGAAGGAGAGAAATATCTTGTAAATGTAAAATGACAGCCCAACTGTAATCTTCACTGGAGATCTTGCAGATAATAACAAGAGAGTCTACCCAGAAATAGATTCAAAAGGAATGTAATGACCAATAAAGAAAAGAATTCGATTTAGATGTCCATTAAAGAGTCAGAAAGAAGGATGTGGAAGCTAGATCAGAGGGCTGGACTAGAGGCAAACTTGGAATAGATGGGTGACAGTTAAAACTATGGGGAGTAGAGCTAACCAAAGAGTGTTCAAAGTAAGAAGGAGGCTAAAGATAATCTCTAAGGGGTATCAATATTTAAGGGATGGTTTAAAAAAAAAAAAAGGATTCTGCTCTAGGGTTGTTGTTTTTTTTAATATATGTGTTTATATTTAGTTTTTTCTTAAATAAAAACTTAGAGATGCTAATCGTGCCCCAAAGAACACCAACTTATTTTTTTTTAATATATTTTATTGATTTTTCACAGAGAAGAAGGGAAAGGAATAGAAAGCCAGAAAGATTGATGAGAGAGACATTGATCAGCTGCCTCCTGCACGCCCCCTACTGGGGGCGTGCCCGCAACCAATGTACATGCCCTTGACTGGAATCGAACCTGGGACCTTTCAGTCCCCAGGCCGATGCTCTCTCCACTGAGCCAAACCGGTCTCGGCAACCAACTTATTTTTAACGTTTTCTTCTTTTGAGAGAAAGGAAAGGCGGGGGAGTAAGGCCATACTCTAAGCCAAAAACCCAGGAGCACTGACAGGCAGATTATTAGACTGACCACCTACCTCTCAGAAGGACGAAGCTCGCGGATAACAGCTAAGAGCTTTGTCAGCACTCGCAGTTTCCCTGACTCCTCCTCAGTAAACATGAGGGGGTTATAGTCAGCAGGGAACACATTTATCAAGCCTTCATATAAACTGCTCTCTCCGTTTGCATCCCACGTTGAGCTACCTTCTTTTTCCTGTTCAAAAGAAGGATGAACACTGGCTCATGTTTGTTTTTAATTGGAAGAGAAAAATGCTCAAGTTATGGGAGGAAAAATGAATATTAATAGCTTCCTGAAAAGACCAAGCTGATAATCATGTAAATATTGTTGTTGTTAATCCTGGCCCAAGGACAGTTTCTCCATTGATTTTTAGAGAGAGTGGAAGGGAGGGTGAGAGGGGAAGAGAGGAAAATGCGGGAGAGAGAGAGAGAAACATCTATTTGAGAGAGAGACACTTCGATTGGTTGCCTCCTGTACTTGCCCTGACTGGGGCCAGGGATCGAACCTGCAACCCAAGTATGTGCGTTTGACCAGAAATCAAACCCACAACCCTTTGGACACAGGCCAACGCTCTAACCACTGAGAACACTGGCCAGGGCGCTGGCCATATTTTCTAAAGTAAATGTGTCCTACTGAGTAATGACAGAGCCGTTCTAATGCAGCCTCCTAAAGCCTGCTGCCTTCACCTGCAAGTGCAGAATCACTGTCTGGATATAACGGGGGAGGAGAGGGCGGGGCAGCGTGAAGGGAGCCAGAAGCAGAGAAACAAAGGAGAGGAAAGCAGAGGGCAAAGTGCGCTACATCTAACTTTTCACATTCTGAGCTGTCTCATGGTGGATACCTTTTTCGCTCTTCTTCCCCTTTCCCTTCCCCACTGTTAACTTTTCTCTCCCGATTTGTGGGTCTGCATGATACTCAGAAAGGAGCACAGCAGTTCCCTCCATCTTACCAATTTCTTCCGCAAGAAGGAACCATTCTGTCAATAAGTTGGCAGAAAATTACTCTTACAATATTTTTATTTGACCATTAGTTTTTAGAATAATTTTATTCCAAAGGGATTGTTGGCACCTCTGAAATTGCCACCCTGAAACTGCCTGGCTGAAAGGTAAACATATGGCTAGAGATTGCATTTATTAATGACGTCATTGCTTTTTAGAATACATTTCTGGGATTGGCAGGTCTCCTCTCTCTCTCCCGCATTTACCAAATGTATCACTATTACTTACACAGGTGGAAGATTGTTTTAGCTATTTTATATTGATCCTTACTTATAGTATCCTATGCAGTATAGTACGGCTGTTAATAGTTAACTGGTACATTCTAAATCATCATAAGGTCTTCCTTTTAAAGAAGAATTTTTAGCTTCTATTTTTGCTAGACATCGTGCCCAAATATATAGAATCTGTTTCTTAAAATGTTGCTTAATAAATAGTTATAATCGTGCCTACTGCAGAGTTACAGAAGCTGACTTCTATGATAAACCATATAAATATGACCCTTTGCAGGATAAGCTTCAAGAATTCTGGTACAGCCGAAACCGGTTTGGCTCAGTGGACAGAGCGTCGGCCTGCGGACTGAAAGGTCCCAGATTCGATTCTGGTCAAGGGCATGTATCCTGGTTGCGGGCACATCCCCAGTAAGGGGCGTGCAGGAGGCAGCTGATTGATGTTCCTCTCTCATCGATGTTTCTAACTCTCTATCCCTCTCCCTTCCTCTCTGTAAAAAATCAATAAAATATATTATAAAAAAAAAAAAAAAAGAATTCCGGTACAACACCGCATTTTCTAAGTATATAATTAATGACTTCAAGCATTGTGTGGCACCCAAAGGTTTTCCTTTGTTTGCAAATTATTACTTTACTATTTAAAGAAAAACATATTATAAGAATCAAAATTGGTAAGGGTAAGCTGGAGATACCAGGCTCTCACTGTGCATTTTTCCATGCTATTTCACCAAACTGACCAATAACATTATCAGGACGTTATTACTGTCTCTGCTTTCCCGTTAAGACAGCCAGGCTTGCAGATGAGATGTAACCTGGCCACAGTTAAAGAACTGGTAAACTGTACAGTGGGAACTGGTACCGTGTTCCAATTCTAAAAGAGAAAACTCTCACTATACTTCAAGCTGCCTTATGTTCATTAAATATCCAAATGGCCAGCTCAACTCTGTAGCCACTAAAAATCATGTCTGTACAAGCCACCTAATTTGGGCAAATGTTCACAATTTACTGCGTGGAAAAATAGGTTTTAAATAATAAGTACAGCATCAAAATTCTCTGTAAAAAGATCACATATACATATTTCTGAGTCCCTACTTCCTCACCAAAAAATTGGGAATAGTAATAATAGTTCCCATTACATAGAATTTTATCAAGAATAAAAAATTCTAACCAGTATATCATTTTTACTATCTTTTTTGTGATTTTCTAAATTTCACACAAAAATCACGTGTTGCTGGAGCAGGTTTTTCTTAGTGGATAGAGCGTCGGTCTGGGGACTGAAGGGTCCCAGGTTCGATTCTGGTCAAGAGCACGTACCGTGGTTGTGGGCACATCCCCAGTGGGGGACGTGCAGGAAGCAGCTGGTCGATGTCTCTCTCTCTCATCGATGTTTCTAACTCTCTATCCCTCTCCTTCCTCTCTGTAAAAAAAAATCAGTAGAATATAATTTTTAAAAATCATGTGTTACTTAAAATGAAGAAACAATAAATTATTTTTAATGGCAAATTTTCTATTTGTTAGTAGCAGACAAACAAAACTGACCGGCTGTATTAATAAAAGACAGGAAGACTCACAGGAACCCTCAGCTACTTACCTTTATGGAGCTGAACAAGAGGCAGGGGTGATTGCACAGCTTTTTAAGGGCTCCGATGCATACCAGATGGGGGCTGTTTTCCAACGACCCCTGAAGACAGAACCTCACGGCCTGAGAACTCAACAGCTTTTGATAAAGTTCAAGCTGCAGCGCCCCCGGGCGGCAGAAGACCACATTCTCTGTTTTAGGTGGGAGATACTGATTTATGACCTCTTGGGTTCTCCTAAGGAAAAACAGTCCAGTGAAGCAAACAAGCTCAGCGGCTCTTCTCTCTCCTAATTCCTTCTCTTCCTGTGAAAGAAACAGCAGACTTACAGTTTACCTGCAGTTGAGATGAATATTAAATATTTTACAGTGATAAACTAGTCACTTCAATGCGGATTTCTGATTCATCGGAATAAGTGAAATACAAGTTTGTGAAAGGAAAACCAACTATCATCTCTTAAAATGTTCAGCAAAGTCATTTAATTAAGTGAAGCCACGGTTTCCTAAATTTTAACTTAATTATTCTGACAGGAAGTTTTTAAGTGAATACTGTAATGGTACATAGTCTTAAAATCAAAGCAAAGAGCTGATACAGCCGAGTCTTGTAAGCAAATATTTTGGAAAGTTATTGATCCTAAAATTAAATCTATAGGAAATTACTAGCACAAAGCACCACTGATTCTTTCCAAGTCATTATACATTATTCAGTAATAATAGTACAATTTTAGCCCTAATCAGTTTAGCTTAGTGGATGGAGCGTCGACTTGCGGACTGAAGGGTCCCAGGTTCGATTCCGGTCAAGGGCATGTACCTTGGTTGCAGGCACATCCCCAGTGGGGAGTGTGCAGAAGGCAGCTGATCGATGTTTCTCTCTCATTGATGTTTCTAACTCTCTATTCCTCTCTCTTTCTCTGTAAAAAAATTAATAAAAATATATTTTAAAATAATAATAATAATAGTTTTCAAATCAAAACACAGTACGAGTAAAACATGTCCCAAATGGGAGAATATAATAAAACTCCAGAAAAGAACTAAACAAAATGGGGACAAATAATCTGCCAGGTGTAGAGTTCAAAACATTGGCTATACAGACTCTTTAGAGTGTACAGAACTTCACAATGAAGCTTAAAATAAACTCCTTATGTGTGTATTTGTTTATATACATGCATCCCTATGAACAGGGCAACATTAAATAGCCAAGATATGGAAGCAACCTAAGTGTCCATCAATAGATAAGTGAATATGAAGAAGTGGTGCACATATACAATGGACTATGGCTTAGCCATTAAAAAAGGGAAATGGCTCTGACCAGTTTGGCTCAGTGAATAGAGTGTTGGCCTGCAGACTGAAGAGTCCCGGGTTCGATTCCGGCTAAGGGCACATGCTTAGCTTGCGGGCTCAATCCCTGGTGAAGGGTGTACAGGAGGCAGCCAATCGATGATTTTCTCCCATCATCAATGTTTCTCTCTGTCTTCTCCTCCCGGCCTTCCTTCCATTTGCTCTGAAAATCAATGGGAAAAGAAATATGTTTTTATTGATTTTAGAGAGAGAGGAAGGGAGAGGGAGAAAGAAAGAGAGGGAGAATCATTGATGTGAGAGAGAAACATCAATCAGTATCTTCGTGTAAACACCCTGACTGGGGACCAAACTCACAACTTGGGTATGTGTTCTGACCAGGTTTCAGACCCATTGACCTTTTGGTGTATAGAATGATGCTCCAACCAACTGAGCCACACTGGCAAGGGCCACTTTGGTTTTTCAAATTTGTACTTTTCAATGCCAGAAAGGATGAGCATTTTTACCCGTTTACTATCAATTATAATTCTTTCTATATGAAGTACCCATTTATGGAATTCTTAAAAGTGATACATTTTCTAAAATAAGAAATATAGGAGTTTAAGGATTGTGAGGGGGGAAAATTAACTATACTAATTTAATTTCTCCTCAATTAAAACTACCCAAGTGCCGGAACCGGTTTGGCTCAGTGGATGGAGCATCGGCCTGCGGACTGAAGTGTCCCAGGTTCGATTCCGGTCAAGGGCATGTACCTTGGTTGCAGGCACATCCCCAGTAGGGGGCGTGCAGGAGGCAGCTGATTGATGTCTCTCTCTCATTGATGTTTCTAACTTTCTATCCTTCTCCCTTCTTCTGTAAAAATTCAATAAAATACATTAAAAAATATTAAAACTACCCAAGTTATAGAGAATTTCCCCAGGTATACTGCTCTTTTTATTTTTTTCATATTTCTCTTTTTTTAACCTAAATTTATCAAAATAAATCATACCTTAGAAGCAGCAGGCTGTCTTGATATAATGATGGGTTCTTCATATATTCTTCTAAAAGATGACAAAGAGCCTAATATTCCCGGATTTACAAAATCAATTAATGCAAAAAATTCTTGCAGGTCATTCTGAACCGGAGTACCTAAAGAGTTCAAAGTGATGAGGTCAAGTTTGTGTTTTACAATCACAGATCTACATAGAAATTGGTACTTACTTCCTTAAACGGACTAACTTTAAGCAAAGTCCCTAAAGCTGAGGACAAAAGAGCAGTCAGATCAGGTTGAAAAAAATATATGAGTAATTATGTATAAGGTTTTAACTCTGGTTTTAGGTGTGTACTGAATTCTTCTTTAGAACAGCATAGTGGCTGAGGGCAGGTTCTAGAGTCCCCTTGAGTTCAAATCCTACCTGCATCCCTTACTCTCTGAGTGACCTGAGCAAGTCACTTACCCCAGTTCTATTATTTGTAAAATGGGAATAATAATAGTAGCTCCTAGAGTTGTATGGACCAAATGAGATAGTCCACATACTTACTTAGAATAGGGCCTAGAGCACAATAAGTGTTCCATAATTCTTAGTAATTCTTATTATTATTATAACTGTGTGACTTCAGACAAATTGCCTTAGTTAGCTCTTTAAGTTAAACTCGGGATTTTTTTTCACTTATCATAGTGGGAAGATAATACTTTCCCAGTGGTATTACAAAGAGAGAAAAAAAAAAAAAGACAATGTATGTGAAGTGCCTGACATTTAGTAAAACACCCAGTGAATGGCACCTACTGTTACTGTCTTTCAAAGTTGCCAGATCAAAGTGGGAGTTTCACTAATCTGAAAGGCTGGCAGACTGGAATGAATTAATATACCCTGCATATATCACTTTATATGGCTAACTTTGGCGAACTAGTATTCAAAAGAACATCAGCATGCTTCAGTAATTATAATGTCAAAACAACAGAGAAGTCAGCATAGTCCAAGAGTGTAACAGACTAGAAAAATTGTCCAAAGATAAATAACAAAATTCGTTTTTAAAAACGCACTTATTTCACTAACATAAACAATATGAATTTTACAGTGTCAGAGAGTTTAAGGACCACTTCCCTCAAAACTAAATTGGTCAATTCCAGGTTGGACCAACGCTTACCAGTTGTTGTTTTTAACACAGCTAATCAGTTCTACATTTTTAAACACATCATAGAGAAAATATACTGATGTTGTATGCATTTTGTTACGCTTTTCAAAGAAAACCCATGACCATGACTAATAAAATAGAGAGGATGGGAAAAGCAAGAAGGAAAGGGGAGAGAGAGGCATAAGGATCTTTGTGGTTGGCTTCCAGGCATTCATCTAGAGCAGTGGTTCTCAACCTTCCTAAGGCCACAACCCTTTAATACAGTTCTTCATGTTGTGGTGATCCCCAACCATAAAATTATTTTTGTCGCTACTTCATAACTATAATTTGCTACTGTTAAGATTCTTAATGTAAATATGTGTTTTCTGATGGTCTTAGGAGACCCTGCTTGCTGTTTGAGATCCACAGGTTGAGAACCGCTGATCTAGATTCAACAGATGAACCCAACCAATCACGATAGTCCCACCCTTTGCCACTGACAGATGTTCCCCCATCCTTTGCCACTGACAGATGTAGTAAGGGCTGTGCCTCATACTGGGTTCCTCAGAAGCAGAGCCTGAGATAAGTAGTATTTGTCTGCACATGATTTAGGGAGGGAGTGCTCTTAGATCAAAGAGAATAACGGAATCCAAACATAGCAGAGGGAGAAAATAAGCAAGGACAGCCTCAAGCTAAATTACAGGGAGGCTGAGGGCAGAAATTGTGCCATAAAGTTGGTCCCGAAATGACTCTGAAGCAAGCGGGCTGGCATTTTTCACTTTCCCTTTTATGAGTCAATCGCTGGCCGAGCTACGGGTGACAGAGTAAGCGCTTATTCAAAACCGGGGACCATTGTCCAGGAGAGACGGGGGACGCGTGTTGTTCAATCAATAGTCCTGGCAGCTAAGGGATGGGGGCAATCAGAAAGGGGAGCTTGGAACGGCACTGACAGTTTCCACCAGCATCATCTGACCCACCGGGTCCAAGGAGACACGAGAGGAAGTGAGAGAGGGGCTTCTGGAAGTTTCCTCATTCTTGAAAATAGAGAAACAGGAAGAGGCCGTCTCCGCTTTCCTGGGGATATCACCACATCGAGATGTGATGCCTGGCACTGCTGCAGTCACCTGCGACCAGCCCGAGGACGAAGCCAGCCCTGGCCCAGCGCAGGACAAAAAGCCAAAGACATTGTTGATACAGTTGGGCTGCTGTATCGCACCCCTGAGCCTGCCCTCGCTCTAGACTTCCAGTTATGTGGGAGAATAAGCACATTTAATTCACGTCTCTTACTTGTATCTGAAGTCACCCTAAGTAATACATAACAGAAAGAGGTCAAATCAAAACTTAAAAAAAAAAAAAAAAAAGGAGCCGAAACCAGGTTTCTCAGTGGATAGAGCATTGGCCTGCTGACTTAAGGGTCCCACGTTCGAATCTGGTCAAGGGCATGTACCTTGGTTGTGGGTATATCCCCAGTGGGGGGCGAGCAGGAGGCAGCTGATCGATGTCTCTCTCTCATCGATGTTTTTAACTCTCTATTCCTTATTCCTCTCCGTTACTCTCTGTAAAAAATCAATATAGTAATATGTATTTTTTTAAAAAAGAAAAAGAAAAAGGAAGAATACAAAAAAGTGGTAAGACAAAAGGATTTTGAGAAGAAAAAAAGGAAAAAAACAGAGGAGAAGGGTATGTGGCCACAAGAGAAAGCAATATTCTAGCAAAGTGTCATCCTAAGAGATCGCAAAGGCTATTTAGACTCTGCAGTCCCTAACTCACTGCTTGTAGTACTCGTCTCTCATTCTAGACGAGGTAGAACTTGTAGAGGAAGCTAAATAACTTAATGCTAATAAAAGCCAAGCAGCAATGTCCCGTGACAAGAAAAAAAAGAAGCCCTAATTGGTTTGGCTCAGTGAATAGAACGTCTGCCTGCGGACTCAAGGGTCCAAGGTTCGATTCCGGTCAGGGGCATGTACCTTGGTTTTGGGCACATCCCCCAGTAGGGAGTGTGCAGGAGGTGGCTGATCGATGTTTCTCTCCCATCAATGTTTCTAACTCTCTATCCCTCTCCCTTCCTCTCTGTAAAAAATCAATAAAATATATTTTTTTAAAAAGAAACGCTAATAATTTAAGTCAAATTGATATGTTTCCTGAAACTATTCAGAGTTTTGAAAGAATTGGGGAATATTACACAGGAATTTGGAAAAGCGGTCCTACCAAGACCTTATTAGTCTGGGTTGAATGGCATGAACTCCATTCAATAACATGGGTTCATTGGATGCCAAGCATCGTATGTTCACTGGGCAGGATTCCATTACCTCCACCAAAAGTCAGTACTGACCAGTCAGAATTACTCTTTTCTCACAAGCGAGGCTGATGAGGGCTGTAGTTGTCTTAATGGCACTGTTCTTCAAACGATGCCCTTCATCACAGATGAGGAGGTCAAACTTTATATTCTTAATCTGATCCAGGGAACGAAGCAACATTTCGTAACTGATAATCAGAACAGAATATAGTGGAGACTTGATGAATTCTTCTACTCTGTGGTCCTAACAAAAGGAGAACATAATATTTAACAAATCTTGGGCAGAAACTGTGTGAAGTAAAATGTAAGCAGCATCTTTCTCCCAGCCATTAAGCAAGTTATTAGAATATGTTAACTCAAAACCAAATTGCATGCCAGGATGCCATTTTTCCGCAAAGGAGGTGGGGAGTTACATACACTGGAGAAACTGCTCCATTAGAGAGTGGAAATTGCAGTAATGATTTGAAAAACTAGAGGTTTAGCCGGAACCAGTTTGGCTCAGTGGATAGAGCGTCGGCCTTCGGACTAAAAGGTCCCAGGTTCAATTCCGGTCGGGGGCATGTATCTTGGTTGCTGGCACGTCCCCAGTAGGGGGCGTGCAGGAGGCAGCTGATCGATGTCTCTCTCTCATCAATGTTTCTGACTTTCTATCCCTCTCCCTTCCTCTCTGTAAAAAAATCAATAAAATATATTTTTTAAAAAAAGAAAGAAAGAAAAACTACAGGTTTAGATAATGACCAAGGCTAAACTTTCAAGTCTCTTACCTGATCGACAGTAAATATCTTGATCCTTTCGCTTCCTAACCATTTTTGAAATTCTCTCCTCCAGTTATTCACCAAACTGCCAGGTGTGACAATAAGCGTCTTCTTTATTATCGGCTTCCCTCCGTAGGGTCCCTGGTTCTGCAGAGTCCAGATGAGCGAAATACATTGCAATGTTTTCCCTAAACCCATCTCATCGGCAAGGATAGCTCCACTTCTGCCACTCACCCTGTGAGAAATAATTATACTTCTTTAATCACAACAGGAAAATACTCTATGGCTCTAAAATCTCACTTGTTAGTCAAGAACCAGAAGCTGACATTTTGTAATTAAAACAATTCTACTCCCTAAATACTTTTTCTAGTTTTTCATTTAGCTGATTTACATATTTCTTTTGTATCTTTGATAATTGTGCTCATTATATATTTATTGTCTATGAAATTACTAAAACAAATCTGAAATTAGAGTTCAATCTAAATAATTTGTTACACACACACATATAGACATATTTATAGATATATATAATGAATCTCAATTTTATATCTACACCAGAGGCCCAATGCATGAAAATTCATGCACTAAAGGGGGAGAGTCCCTTAGGCCGGGAGCCCTCAGGAGCAGGAGGTGATTGCATTGCTGGCGATCAGGGGAAGGCAACACTCCTATCACACCTCTGCTGCTGCCACTGCCGATAATGCAAACCCTCATTTGGCCCTGGTTACCTGAGCCTCGGGTGGCCATAGACAGCTGGGCAGTCGCCATCTGAGGCTTGCCTGCACTTCGGGCCAGCCCTGGGAAGCCGGGGGACTGAGGGCGGGTCCGGCCACACCGCACACCTGCCACCTCCCACCCCCGGTGGAGCTGAAAAGACTGAGGGACTCTGGCAGGGCTGAGGGGACTGGGCACTGCCATCTTGTGGCTGTGGGCGCAGCCATCTTTGTGACAGCGTGATGGTCCATTTATATATTCTCTCTTTATTAGATAGGATATGAATACTTGAACTGTCTTCATCACTAACACAGTTCAGCAATTTTTATTAGTCTTGTTAGTAGGTACCAAAAGAGTTTAAAATATATTGCAATCTTAACCATCAAGAGCTATCGAGCTGTATTTATGATTCTGATAGTAAATAAAAACTTCAACCAAAATATCTCTGTGCACTATAAGAAACATTAAATACTAAATATTTAATCTAATACACATAATTTACTAAGAGTCTGTTATCCTACAGATATACCAGGTTAACACAATTTAAAATTAAGTAATACAAGAAATATTATAAGTGGCACCCCATACCACTTTATAGCTTTTAAAACCCTTTGACATATAGAATTGATATATATTTTAAAAGTTATACAATCCAAGGGAATTGAGGATAGTACCAAAAACATAAGTAGAGTCTGTTAGTCATTCTATTCCTTATTGCTAGAAATAGCCAAACAGCAATTTTTAAAATGTTTTCCATTGCAAAGTATAGAAATAAAATTGCAAATACGAAATCTAGCCACTGTTAGCATTTTTTATCAACAGATTGCCAAGGCAAGACGAATGCCCGTTGAGAGATACTGAGTGGCAGAGAGAAAACAGCAATGCATCCTTTCAGGGTAAAGGGCAGAGAGCAAGGAAGGCTTCCCTGAGAAGATGCACTCTGTGCCAAGTTCTAAGAGATGAACAGGAATTCACGACACAGAGGGAGTAGTTCCATATGGTTGGCACTTGAATTGAACTCCAAGCAGGGAAATACAAGACTATGAACCTGGCAGGGCAGGCAGAAAGAAGACAAAGGATGAGAATACTTATCCTTGAAAGGTCAGACTGTACCTTCAAGGTCAGACTGTACCTTCTAGGTCAGTGTCTCCCAAGCACCAGGCTTTACCATCACAATTGTTGGCATATGTGTTATTATTTATTTATTATTTTTCTTTCAATCAGCATAGTTTATATTTAGATTTATTTGAAAACTCTTTCCATACATAATTAACTGTGAAACCAAAAGTTAAATGTGCTAATTTTTCCCCTAATAATTCATTGACTAAAATATGCTACTATTAAAATTTAAAAACAGTGTGCTCATGTATGCCTAAAGTCACCCAACACGCCAGCAGTGGAGTGCATGTCACAGCTTAGGAAACAATGCTCTGAGTTTGCAGAGTCTGAATGGTTTTAAGCAAGGGAATGGCGTGTTCGGAACTGTTTTACCAACACCAAACTGGTGGGTTTAAGGAGTACGAGAAGCAGATACGTAAGTTAGGAGTCACTGACCAACAGTCCAGATAAAAGGGAACTTTATGGCCTCGGTTCCCGCAGCTGCTGCAAGGTTTGATTAGATTGAGAAGATGAAATAGAAGAAATCAAAGATGATTCCCAGGCCAACTGAGATAAGATCTCCAGAGAGAAGAGCAAATCTGAGAGAGAACAAAGGTCTGGACAATTTGCTGGAAACAGCATTCCCTTAACTTGTTCTCAGAATTTGCGGGAATTGACATTGCTAACTCTCCTTTAATGACCAATTGAAAAATCAAGAGCCTATGCACTAAAGAAAGGACTGGAAGGAAATACACCAAGATGTTAGGAGACATTTGACTTTTTATTTCCTTTGTCTGGATTTTTTTGGGGATTGAGGTAGACTTCTATTATATAAGAGAGGATACTACCATTCTTTAATCAGAAAACTCGATTTAAAAGGAAGGGGGAATCTTGGTCGTCTTTTTTAAGTAGAGGCGAGATCAGAAAAAAACCCTTTTTCTAAAATTCTCGTAAGAATTAAGGTTTCTCCCATTTTGCACCCATACTCCTTATCATACTAGTAATGAGCTTTTACTGTATCGCAGTAAGGTTGACTGCATTTATTTGTTTCTTCAAATAAAGAGTGAGGATGTGAGTGGTCCTGAGTCTTGTGTGCCCAGCTCCTAGGAAGATAGCTCCTATATGGTATCCATCAAGAACCACTTCTGAAATGAATGCACACATTAAGTACCACTCATTCCAACTAAATTCAAGATGGACCCTCTGCAAATTATTGTATTTCAGACTCTTCTTAGAAAACCGTTATGTTATGGGCTAGATCAAAACTCAGATTAGACTCAACTCAAATGATTTCTTCTCCTACCTCATTCCCATCACACATTCATAAAGGAATAGGATTCCTTCTTTCTGATGTGGCCGAAGGTAATATGCAAGGTGAGGATCTATCACAACATCCACAACAGGCAAACAGTTCTTATTGAACATCCACTGATGATTTTTGTCTGGTCGGGGCATAACAAAGGAATCTTAAGAAAAAGGTAAAAAATAATTATAAATAAATTGTAATTTCACTTTGTTAGCAACTACATTATCTTGTTTTAATTACTCATAAGATAGAACTGTTTGCCATCATTTGTGGCAAATAAAAGAAACCATAACCCTTCACATTTAATAACAATAATGCTAAGCAAGGGTACAAAATCCTATATAATAAAAGGCTAATATGCAAACAGACCAAACGGTGGAACGACCAGTTGCTATGATGTGCACTGACCACCAGGGGCAGACACTCAACACAGGAGCTGGTGGTCAGTGTGCTCCCACAGGGGGAGCACTGTTCAGCCAGCACTCCGAGGCAGGGCTAAGGAGCAGACTGCGTGAGGGTGCAGGCCAGGCTGGGGGCCCCAACTCCCCCCACCCCCCACCCCCAGTACATGAATTTTCATGTATTGGACCTCTAGTTTAAAAATAAAATCTCAGGCCTTATTGATGCAAAATTTCATGCAAAGAATTACAATTTTCTAAACTTCATATACTCAAAGTGCTCTGAAATTCACTATTTCTAATAAGAAATCCACTAAGCCACAACATTTAATGGTTCAGTACTGAAAGCAAAGAGAACTATGATATCCAACAGAAAGCATAGGTTGGAATTTTGCCAAGATATGCTTGCAAAGCTCATAGCTTCTTATTCTGAAAAAGCTCCCTAAATTTAACATAAAAAATCCCTTTATTTTCAGTTCTGTACATAGTAACAATGCCCACTATTCCTAACAACCAGAAGAACTGAGAATTTCCCATTGACTTCACCACCATTATTTGCTTCAAGTTAATCACTATATTCCTGAATGTCAAAAGAATGAATCTTTGCAAAGCAGCATGAAGTAACCATAAAACAATGTAATTCTTTAGAAATATGCTAATACAATTTAAAAGATTTATTAAAATACTACCCAAAATTACAAAATCAAATATAACTAGATAGCAGGTCTCAAATGATAAATCTGAAGGCATCATTCACTGGCCGCCTCCCACCAGCTCTCCTCATGCCCCACGCAACTGGGATTAAGCCCACAACTTGGGCACATGCCCTGACCAGGAATCGAATCGTGACCTCCTGGTTCATAGATCAAGGCTCAACCCCTGAGCTATGCCAGATGGGCTAAAATTTAATTCTTTACATGACATCTTATCATTCAATATTTTAATATGATAATACATGTAATCAAGACATAGTCTTCAAAATAGAAGTATAAAAAACATAATCCTCATTCAAGAATTTATTAATTTTTCTCCTTACTAAATGTCATATTTTATCCGAAATCATACATACTATGTCTGTATGTATATATCTATAATTTGCATATATTCCTTCAATGCATGTACAGAATTTTTATGACTATTTCTTATAAAATAATTCTCAAACCACACTGCTACTCAACATCAACATTATTCCTTACATCAGATTAATATATCTGAAGAATAATAAATACAGTTTCATCTGAAATTTTTAAAAGAAAATTTAAAGTTTACATTCACATACCAACAATCTTTTTGACAGGAGAAACAGAATATTCAAACTAATTTTTAAATCTTACTTGGTGCACATGGGTCGTGGCGTGGTTTGCAAGTTTGGAAGCTGATCTGCCTGTTCTCCTTTGCACTTGGTTTACAGACACGTTTTAAGGGGTTAGAAAAACACTTGCTGGCAGCCTGAGAAGAGCTCGATCGCGCAGGACTTCCTCCTCCGGCCTGAAAACACCTGCCGCTGCTGAAGTCATCTGGGGAGATGGTCCCCGTGACCTCTATTTCTTTCCCACCGATCTGCATGGCGTGGCCCTCTTCGATCTGTTCAAGCTCTTTGAGCTTATAGCCAGTGCCTTTAAATTGAGAACAAAGAAAGTTAGTTTCCGGATACTCTAAGATGACTTAATTACTGCTACACAGACATCTTCCCATAACTCTACAAGAAAACTGTGATTTGAATGCAAATAGCCTTGTATAACCCATTAGCCAGGATGAAAACATAACTTGTCATTTTGGTAAACAAAACAAACAAAATAAAAGATAAAAACAGCCGAGACCGGTTTGGCTCAGTGGATAGAACGTTGGCCTGCGGACTGAAAGGTCCCAGGTTCGATTTCGGTCGGAGGCATGTACCTTGCTTGCGGGCACATCTCCACTGTGGGGCGTACAGGAGGCGGCTGATCAATGTCTCTCTCATCGATGTTTCTAACTCTCTATCCCTCTCCCTTCCTCTCTGTAAAAAATCAATAACAAATATATTTTTTTAAAAACAAAGATAAAAACACTAAGAAACCAGAAAAATAGATAATGATATAGTTATAAAAAAGTGTTAGCCCTGGCCGGTGTGGCTCACATGGTTGGAGCATCATCCTGTGTACAGGAAGGTCGCAGGTTCAATTGCCAGTCAGGGCACATAGCCAGGTGGCCAGGTCCATCCTGGTCAGGGTGTGTATGGAAGGCAACAGGTCAATGTTTTTCTCTCATATCGGTGCTTCACTCTCCCTCTCTCTCTCTCTCTCTCTCTCTCTTATTCATCTCCCTTCCTCTCTCTAAAATCAATTTTTAAATATTTTAGGTGGGATATTTTATACCAAGTCTGTTTGAATTATTGAAAAGATTCTATAATTATAGGTCACACTCAAAATTGAACAATAACCTGACCAGTGCGACTCAGTTGTCCTGTGCATTAAAAAGTCACTGGTCAATTCCCAGTCAGGGCACCTGTCTAGGTTGCAGGTTTGATACCCAGTCAGGGCACATACAAGCAACTGATCAATGTTTCTCTCTCACATCAATGTTTTTCTCTCTCTCTCTCTCTCTCTCTCTCTCTCTCTCTCTCTCTCTGTCTGTCTAGAAATCAATTAACATGTTATTGGGTGAATCTGTGGGCTAATTTGTATTAGTACAAGTCATGTTGGCAACATTTTATAATAGACATAATGGCAATTTCCAACTTAAATGTATAATCTAGGGATAGGAGTGGGCTGGAGAGGGTCAGTGGGAGGAAAAGGGAGACATCTGTAACACTTTCAACAATAAATATAAATAAAAAATAAACAAATACATGTAAAATACAGGTTCATTTGACATTATTGAAATTAGATTTCACTCCACTCCTGATCAATATCTTTTTAAGTTTTAATCACTTAGCATTCTACAAAAAATAAGCTGGGGGAGGGAAATACAGTCAGACAAACTGCTTCATCCCAGAAAAATGCCAAACTACATATACAGCTGGCTGACCATTGGATTTTTTGAGAAAATCCTTTTTTATTTAAAAAAATGAAACTATCAGATAGGATCTGCCTCACTGAGCTAGTATACATAAGATTAAACATTACGAGAGAATTTTATGTTTACAAGATAACTTAGATATAAAAGAACATCTTAAACCACCCCTTTATAA
>PVJN01011723.1:0-53271 GCA_004026805.1 Lasiurus borealis
AAGCTTAATCTTAATACTTCCCTCTTCTAAGTGATGAGTGTTCAAAGAAACTCACTGTTTTCTTCCTGGTCTCTAGTAGGAATTGTTTTACTATACAACATTGACTTTAAAGGCCAACTAAAGTAACCATTAACTTGGAAAAAGCCTAGTAAAATGTATATACATAAGTATTAAATGAACCGTGTTTAAGTATAAAAAGACAGATTTGGCCATTTCTCTCCACTGCCTAAATCTTTAATGACTTCCTATGGATCTTTGGCTGAAGACCAAATCCTTGTTATGGTCAAACCAGGTCCTTCAGGATCTGCCTGCTTTCCTATGTGTCCTTATCTCCAACAACTCTTTCCTTTAATCTCTGTGCCCCTTCCTTATACCAACTTCTTTTTCTTCTCCTCCTCTTTTTCCTTCTTCCTTCTCCTCCTGCTCTTCTTCATTTCTTATGCCATCTTCCTTCTGCAAGTACATCACATCATTTTTCTTTTGCTGAGATCAGTTGATTGTTCCCTCTCCTCTCCTCTTCCCATCTTCACCACGTTAATGACCTAAGTCATTCTTCAGGTCTCACTTTATGAAGGATTGCCAAAGGAGGTATTAGAAAACCAGTACCTTTATATCCAAATTACTAAATTGAGACTGTTTTGTGACTTAAAGTAACAAAAAGAATGTTAATTGTTTGATAGTGATTGTGGAAATTATAGGAGCTTCCTGAATTTTTACTTAGGGGTAGGGAAACAATCATTTGCACAAAAATATATTTATTTATTTATTATTATTATTATTTTTGAAAATGCACATTTTATTTTGTTGCCCCTTCTAGCAGATACTGTTTTGGATTTTTTTAAATTAAATCTTTATTATTCAGATTATTACATTTGTTTCTCTTTTTTCCCCTCCATAGCACTCCTCCACCCAGCTCCAGCCATTCCCTCTGCCCTTACCTCCCTCCCATTGATCTCATCCATAGGTGTATGATTTTTGTCCAGTCTCTCCCTATACACCCTTCACCCCTTTCCCCTGAGAATTATCAGTCCACTCCCTTTCTGTGCTCCTGATTCTATTATATTCACCAGTTTATTCTGTTGATCAAATTTTTAATTCACTTAATTTTAGATTCACTTGTTGATAGATATGTATTTGTTGTTCATAATTTTTTGGCTTTTACCTTTTTCTTCTTCCTCTTTAGCATTTCATATAATACTGGTTTGGAGTTGATGAACTCCTTTAGCTTTTTCTTCTCTGTGAAGCTCTTTATCTGCCCTTCAATTCTGAATGATAGCTTTGCTGGATAGAGTATTCTTGATTGTAGGTTCTTGCTATTCATCACGTTGAATATTTCTTGCCACTCCCATCTGGCCTGCATTATTTCTGTTGAGAAATCAGCTGACAGTCGTATGGGTGCTCCCTTGTAGGTAATGAACTGTTTTTCTCTTGTTGCTTTTAATATTCTCTCTTTGTCTTTTGCTGTTGGTATTTTAATGATGATGTGTCTTGGTGTGGTCCTCTTTGGATTCCTTTTATATGGGGTTCTGTGTGCTTCCTGGACTTGTAATTCTATTTCTTTTACCAGATGTGGGAAGTTTTCAGTTATTATTTCTTTAAATAGGTTTTGAGTATCTTGCTCGCTCTCTTCTTCTGGCACCCCCACAATTCTGATGTTGGTACACTTGAAGCTGTCCCAGAGGCTCCTTACATTATCTTCATATTTTTGGATTTTTTTCCTTCTAGCTTTTCCAGTTGAATGTTTTTTGCTTCTTCATATTTCAAATTTTTTACGTTATTCTTGCCTTTCTCTAGTCTGCTGTTAGGACTCTATATAATATTTTTTATATCAGTCAGTGTATGTTTAATTTCTAGTTGGTCCTTTTTCATCTCCTCTTGGCTCTCCCTAACTTTATCCAACTTTTCTAGGATATTCTTGAAAAACCTTATAAGCATGGTTTTGAACTCTATATCCAGTCGTTTGTTTTCCTCCATTTTTTTTTTTTGTTTGTTTGTGATTCCTTCCCTTGTCTCGGCATTTTCACTATGCTGGGAGAACTTCTGTGTTGGATTCAGCCTTATGATACCAGACTTACAAAACCGCAGAAGCCTCTCTGTTGAGCTTGGGATGGGTGGAGTCTCAGGGCTTAAGGGACCACCTTGCCTTGCAGTCGGCCCCGCCCTCCACGGCCTCTGAGTTTCACGTGACTGGGTAATCGCTGGAACGGTCCTTATGTGTGCGCGCCCACAATGCCTCTAGACTGCTGCCTTTCTGGCTCCCCTGCACTCCAAGACCACACAAGTCTAGGTCCCCAGGGTTTCACCCGAAACAGGGGCTTAGTGGAGTCAGAAGTGGCGCAGTTGGGAGGGCCTGTCTCCTGCCCATTCGCAAAAGCCAGCAGCACAATCAGCAATCTGTCCTCTGCACAGTGCTGTGCGCACCAGCAGACCTCTGATCTTTTGCGACTCTCCTAAATTTCCGTGCACCTCTCCCTTTTCACAGTCCAAACACCCCCTGTATGAGTTTCAGCTGGATCTGGGGTTTAGTTTCATAATATAAGGGGTTCAATGCCTTTGAGAGTCTCCGTTTCCCTCCCACCAGAGAAAGCCAGCCAGGTACTCTGGCACCTGCTGTCTCTACGAGGGCGTCTCTGTACCTCAGCTTTTTACAGCTCCTCTGGCTCTTTGAGCCCCTCTCCTTCCCTCTAGCTATAGAACTTCCACTCAGCCAGCTTTCCTGTGGTTCTGGATGATGTCCGTTCTGTCTTTTAGTTGTAGTTTTGAAATTATTGTGCAAGGCAGCAGTGTAGGTGTTTACCTATGCCACCATCTTGGATTCTCTCTCCACAAAAATAAATTTAAATAAAAGAAAGAAAATAGTCTCTCTATGTTGCATTCCATGAGCTTTGCTTTATATCATGCTTTTTACCCCATATATGACAGAGATGATCATATCTGAAGGAGAGAAATGGGCTACATAATGATGAAGCTACATTAAGTGGAGTGGCTTATGAAGGTACTTAAAAGTATGACAGAGAACTTTAAACTTAATTATTACAGGAAATGAGGAATGACACAGGGTTTTGAACACTAGCACATTATGGTGAACATGACATTTAAGGAAAATTACTCTGGCAATATTGTGTTAGGTGAGTTATAGGACTAGAAAAGTTGAACAGGAAATATAAATTAACAGAGACTATATGTTAATATATTATTATAATCTAGGGATAAAGTTATGAAGTTTGTACTAAGGGGATAGTAATAAAAAGAGAGAGGAAGGAACTAATTGAGGATGTTTTAAGATGAATGGTGACTGGTTTATAATGAAAGATGATGAGTCACACACAATTTCTTAATTTTAACTAAGATGATTAATGGTCCACCTGATGTCAAACTGAAAAATACCCCAGAAGAATTGCCAACTAGGAAGAGGTATAGAATTATAATTCAGGTGGGAAGACATGGGAGATACTAGGATAAAGTAACTATTGAAAAACATATAAATGTTTTGAAGGAGAGAGTATACAGAAGTGGTTTTTAAACTTTAAAATTGTAAAAAATGCAATTTCTGGATCCTTCCCACATCTAGTAATCAGAATATGTGCATAAGAACCTGAAAATTTTAAGTTTACAAATATCCATGGTGATTGGATGCAGGTAGTCAGGAAACAACCATTGAGACCCTCCAGTGAATAGAATAAAGAAATGCTTAGAAATAGAGAAATGCTTAGAAGTGTAAGGAGGAGGAAGTTTGTGGAGGAGATGAAATCTCAGAAATTTTTAGGAAAGCAAAAACAAAACAAAACAAAACAAAACAAAACACTATCATATAATCAAAGAAAAAGTCCAAAAGCAAGAGGACATCATGTGTCAGTTGGATTGTAGAAGGTAAGGAGCATGAGGTTGGCAGTAACATCTAATTGCCTATCTTTCACTTGCATCTGTCTGTATCCTTTTCTTTCAGGTGTGTTTCTCATAAGTGTTTCAATATACTTGAAATTCATTCCAATAAATTTTGTCTTTTAAGTAGAGCATTTTGTCCGTTTATGTTTTCTGAATACTTTCCCAGCCAAAGTCTGCTATTGATATTCAGTCTCATTCATGTAAACGTATTCCCTCAGATGTTCTGTGATTTTTTTTTAAAACTGTCGGCTTGTACCTTTATCTGAGAGAATTCTTTGAATCCTGGGGATGAAGGGGGGTTCCTCTGGAAAATATTTGTGCTTCTCTTGCCCAAGTGCCTTCCCGGTTTATACTAATGTTAAATTAAATTCTTGGCTTGGCAATTGATGAACTGGTTTCTTGTTCATACAATATTGACTATCCCATTATTACAGAAGAATATGGAGTAGATCAGCAATTGTATATATGTTTGTACATTTATATATATATACACATGTATAGAGATATGTGCATGTATACGTATATACAGATATATGTGTATGTGTGTTTAAAATACATTAATGCAGACACCCTAGTGTGAAGGCCTTACCTCTAAGAATGCTATGAAATGAGACACAAAGAAATAAGATAATGAGCATTTTCTTTTCAAAACCTAGTACAAAACTGAGATTGGAAGAATTTACCTTGCATGGTCAGGCACTGCTTTAAAAGGCTTGGGAAACGTTTTTTTAGGTTTTAAATTTTACTTTATGGATCTTAGAGAGAGGAAGGGAGGGAGGGAGAGAGAGGCAGAGAGAGAGAGAAACATCGATTGGTTGATTACTGCATGCACCCTGACTGGAAAGTGAGCCCAGCCAGATAGGGGATGATACTCTAACCAATTGTGCCACCGGGGCAGGACTGGAAAACTTTTTTTTTTTTCTTAACAAGGCACTTCTCTATGGGAAATAGGACTCCTGACCCTCTATTCAATAAATTCATTCTCTGAATGACTACTGTATATGAAAGGTTCTAAGCTAAGCACTCTTTATAGTAGTTAACATTGGTGTAATACTTCAACATTGACATGTAACGTTGAAGTGTGTTGTCTCAGGCTCATCTCTGTCATTTTTTACTAATCGACTTTGTTGACATTACATCTGGGTGGGTGATATGGTAGTCAGGTCTAACAAATGCAGCACCATTTATGTTTTTCTGTTGAATTAATTTAGTTTCAAGATACCCAATGTTTAAGCTCTAAGAAAATGTTATTGTCAGATTTTGGAGCATCATTTTGCAAATATACTTAAGTCTTTGTTTGGAAAGTGGATATATTAGGGTTCTCCAGAGAAATGAAACCAATAGGAGCTCTGTATCTGTATCTGTATCTATATCTACATTTACATCTATATCTACCTTGAAACACTCTTACACAGACACACAGAATAATGTTTGACAAATACCTGGGCAATCCATAGCCCATCAAGTTGGTATAAAATTAATCATCACAGAAGAATCAACAGATCAGATATTTGATTGCTCATCAGTACTTATTGCACATTATCTGTGTCTTAATTCTTTCTTTCCCTTCCCCAGGAATTATTTACTTAACATCAACTCTTGGTCATTTGGAATCTACTACAATTCTGTTGATTGTCTGTGCTCAAGATGGTGGCGGGCTCACATCTGTCGTTAATGCCGAAGTCACTATACACATTCTTCAGACAATTCTGTCACCTGCTGAATTTGAAAGACATAAGTACACTTTCTCAGTTTATGAAGATGTACCCGAGGACAGTCCTGTAGGAATAGTGAAAGCAAAAGAGTCCTTGAGTAAGTACTTCTTATCCTGCATTGAAATTGATTGTTGGAGTATTTCCTGTGTTTTTTTAGGCTGTACAGTCTTATATTAAATATTTTCTTTTCTCCATGCAAGAAGAGTGGAGACCACAAATCTGCGACTTATCATTGTTCTTCAACATTATTTCTATCTTACAAATTTTTTTCTACTCAGAAAAGTAATAGGTACTTTCAAAATAAAGTTTTAAATAAAAAAACTCAATGTAAACAATATACATCTCCTATAGCCCACTCCCCAACACACACACACACACACACACACACACACACATTTCCAAAAGTTTTTACAAAAACATATCCTAATATCTTTGTTGTCTTACAACTATTTTTTTTCTACTGTATAATTTCTATGGTATTTTTTCTACTGTATATTTTTTCTGCTCTTTATTGCACAACTTTCCAGGTAACTATATATCATTTTGTCTCATGATATAAAGTTTATGAAACATCCCTCCATCACTATCAATTTGAATGATTTACAGTATTTTGCTAGTTTGCATAGTACTCAAGCAATGTCTTTGTGAGACTTGTAGAAGTTTCTCTGCAGGCGAAATTCTTAGAAGAGAATTATTTGTTCAAAGACCTTGCCCTCTCCTTTTCCTAGTTCTCTCTTTTCCCTTTCTCTGTCCCTCCCCTCAACTTTTGTGGAGGATATTTGACATTCATAGGTAGATATTATAAAGAAACCTCACCATAAACTTAACTTGGCTCCCTCAAATATATTTAAAAGGCATCCAAATAATTTTCTGAATGTCTTTTACTTTTAACTAATGCAAGAGGCATGATCACTGATAACAAGCCTGTGTTTTATTTTGTGTCCATTGACACTACCGTTATCTACTAAAGCATCTTAAACCACATGTTCACTTTCTAACAGACTTTGGAGAGCTGAGGAAGATGGAAGACGTTGGATAGTATTCTCTGTAGATTCACTGTACATTAATATGTTCAGATTTCAGTATTTCCACAGGTAGATTCTTTTGACACACAGAGATTGCTTTATTTTTTATTCTTTTGTATTTTCTTTCCATTTTTTTTTTTTAAATTCAGATTCCTCAGAGCCAATTTCTTACAGGATCTCCTCTGGCGATCTGCATGGAATGTTCTCTATCCACCCGTGGCTGGGCACCATTCGAACCAGGAAGCCTCTGGATCATGAAACGCAGCCCACAGTGGTACTCACGGTCCAGGCGCAGCTCGGCAGCTCCCCTGTTTACGGCAGCACAGAGGTCAACATAACTGTAATCGATGTCAACGACAACCATCCAGTGTTTCCCAAAGCCTCCGACAAGATAAGGGTGTCACAGATCACACTGCCGGGCACAGCCCTGTACCTCGCACGCGCAGAAGACAAGGACAGTGGTTGGAATGGATTTGTCCGATACTCCATTGTAAGCCAGAATCCAGGCATCTTTTCCATTGATTCGGGGCTGGGTGTGGTATACCTCAATGACAGCCTGGGAGACGCTGTGGCCCAGAAGCACACACTAACTCTCATGGCCCAGGATCTCGGCGTTCCTCCTCAAGCATCTTTGTTCCTGCTGACAATAGTTATTGAGAAACAAGAATTGAACCCATCCTTGATTTTTGGAAATTTGGTCTATCAAGTCGAAGTTAGTGAATCTCTCTCACTGATGACCCAAATACTGCAAGTACAGGCCTACCCGCTTGGCCCACAGCACAAAACGTCCCAGCTTCTTTACTCGCTGGAACCTGGTGCAGACTTTGCTGTGTTCGCTGTTCACCCTTACACAGGTTGGATTTATTTGCGGCGACAACTTGACTATGAATCCACCCAAACATATCATTTTAGAGTGTTTGCCTGGATTCCAGAGGACAGACTGTCACAAAATGTGAGCACTTCAGTAATTGTTCATGTCCTGGATGAGAATGACAATTCCCCTACCTTCTTGCATGATAAGTTGTTTTTGAAAGTGGAGGAGAGCCCCCTGCCCCAAGGAGTAATAGGCAAAATTACAGCAATTGACAGAGACTCAGGAAGGAACGGACAGCTATCATATTTCCTTCTGTCTGATGGAAAATTCTTCAAGATGAATCCTCATACAGGTAGCATTTTGTAGCTTCCCCTTATTCTTTTAAAATTGGAATTGACAAAACCCTAATCTTTTAGTTATCACATTAGTTAAGGCATATAATTAAAATTATAGTCTTTAGTGCATGCCTTATTAATTACAGTACTGTGATTTTAAAATGAAGTAAAAACGGGTAAAATTTTATTTCTAATGATTCATACTTCTCTTGCCTTTCACCCACATATTAGTAATATACAGTATGCCTATTATTCTAAATTAGAGATACAGTCAGAACTGGGTTGAATAAAGCCTTTTATAAAGTCCAATTTTTTCACCAATCTTCCTTTTTTCATTTGTAGATTCTTAAAACTTTAAATAACACTTTATAAAATATGAATGTCATTGATGAAAACTAGAAATCAGTCCAAGATTTCAATAACACTCTATTGATATATTTTCCCATTATCATTTTGATAAGGGAACCATAGGGATAGAAAGATATTTACAGTGATTTTTTTCAAGTTTTAATTTTGAAAGTAATTAAATTTTTACAATTTATACAATTTAAAATTTTAAAGTATGAGTCATTAGAAATAAAATTTATATTGTATAAATTTACAGGGACTTTATTTAATCTCTGAAACCATCTACACATGAAATATGTTTGTATTACAACTCTATAACTGGGGAACTGAGACTTTGGATAGCTCAAGTAACTTGCTCAAGGTCACAGAGCCAGAAAAAGATGAGAGGAGGTCACCACTTGGTACAATTCCTCGAGGTACCATGTATAACTGGCCCATGTAAATGAGGCCCCGTGCCCTGTAGTGGATGGAATTTGAATTCAGTTCTGATTAACTTTATTCCAAAGATTCCTGTTGTGTGAATTATGAAAATGTTTCTTTTCCTCTAGCAGGTGGAGTGCTCATCAAGAAACCTGTAAGCTAGGTACCAGCTCCCGTTCACTCCCAAGCTGGTTCTCCTCTGCAGGGCACATACCTAGGTTGGAGGTTCAATCCCCAGTTGGGGCACATACTAGAGACAATCTCTTTCTCTTTCTCTCTCTTTCAAAATCAATAAATAAATTCTTGGGTGAGGATTAATAAAAAGTAATTTTCTGTGTGTAATTTTGTTAAAATTATACTTATTGTAAATACTGTATTAATATAGGTGTCCCCAAAAATGTATACATACACTTTGAATAATCATAAAGGTAGTGTTTATTAAAATACATTTCATTTCAAAATTTAGCTGTCAGCTGTTAAAGTGTTTGTACATTTTTGGGGACACCTTATATAATTTATATAGTAAGTGTTGCAATTAAGCTCACCAATTCAACAACATACCCAAATGTAAATTTCCTTTTTTTTTGTTTCTCATTTCAGCTTCTTGTTTTGTTTTGTACATCATTGTATTTGCGCAAAGAGGGCAAATTAAAAAAGAAATAGCAATGTTAGGTGGTAGTTGTTTTATGTGTACTTTCTCACAAATAGGTATTTTCATAAATAGTGAGTTAGTCACTGCCTGGCAGAACTCTGCAGCAGAGGACAGATTACCAGAGAGAGCACTTGGCCTCCAATGGCCCTTGACAAGAGGTAGAGGCAGTTTCAACTTTATGCCTGAGTCTCCAAGGCATAAAGGGACATTGTGAGGGACATTGACTAGGCGTGAGTAGGTTCTAAACAAAAACATGTAAAATAAGGCTTGTAAACATTAAGAGTTATTTGGGAAGTCACTATCCATCTTTACGCATATGTTTTGTGAGATGAGGATAAATAACTAACTGCATATGTAAAAGAAAAACCATAGCCTGAGGGATCTATTTGATTCTCATGGAGATATTTCCCATTATTTTAAAGTGATGATAACAACTGCCATGTGTATAATTCTTTACAGCCTAATTCTTTAAATTTATGATTGCATTTGTTTCTGATAGCCCTAAGGAAGTAGATTCAGAGAGGTCCTTCCTTGTCTGAGCTGGAGAAACTGAAACCCAAACTCAGAGCTCATGATGCCCAAGCTGAGCTGAAGTGCTTCTTTCCTTTATTCTGCATAGCAAGGTGGAGAGGAATGTGCTGCAGTTTAGTCTTCTGAGCTATTCCTAAGGTGCCACAGGCTATTTTATCATTGGTTTCTATGAATTCAATTTTTAGTTCAAATTGAATTCATAGAAGTACAAAAAAAATGGCAAACTTAAAATGACATTTTTAGGAGACACTTCAGAAAATTCTTTCAACATTAGAATCAAACTATTCACATACACGGTCTTGGGAGTTCTGCTTTTATTCAGAGCTTTATAATGTTTGCTTTTCCTTTCCACAGATTATTTTGGAAGTGGTTCACAGTGCCAGACTTCTAGTGCACAGTGTCACCCTCTTTTGTCCTCTGTGCCCCTCAGGCGAACTGATCAGTTGGGTGGCGTTGGATCATGAACATCAGGTGCACCATCAGGTGACTGTCCTAGTGACGGACCATGGCTCCCCATCGCGAAACGCCAGCATGGTGGTTTATGTTGCAGTTACTGACATCAATGATAACAGGCCATATTTCCCACAGTGTCTCCCTGGAAAGGAATTACACATCAAGGTTTGTGGAGTTGAAATAGCCATGCAACGGACTTGTGGTATTCTTAGTTATTTGAGCACCATCTTGTGGTAAAAGCATGAATTTATCAAATCAGTCATAGGAGACCTAGAAATTGTGGATATGTCCAAAAAAAAAATCATCAAAAAATAAAATGGTTATATGTGCAATTTGAGATCTCATATCCAGTTGTTTTATGATTAATGTATTCAACCATAATAGTTCCTCATTATCAGCAATGCTCAGACAAGGATTGTTTTTTGAGTAATTTGCATGCATCTCTTTGTGCAGAGCTCCTTATGAGTGACTAAAACACATCTCTAAGATGGTTCATTAGAGAGAGGGGAAGAATCTGTAGCTCTAAAGTGGAGAGGCACATATCCAGAGATTATAAAAGCTGATCTATTGGGGGCACATGCAAGAACTTCTAATTATAGTTATATTATCTCATCTTTTTTTATTCCCATGTTTTTGTATGTTTTATAATGTATATAATAAATTAGCATGTTAGTTTACACATACAAGTAGTTAATAAATATATCTTGGAGGTACTCAGATTACTTTAAAATAATGAATTAGTATGAGTATAAAGTTTGGAAGCTCTAACTCCTAAGTAATTAAATTGAACATTCAAATTGTGCTCAGATATGCATAAGGTATTTAGGAAGCTAATGACTTTAAACTCACTTTTTAAATCCTTATTTAAATAAAATTTTACCAAAGCTAAATGTTTTGTCATTATGATTTTAATCATGTCATTAAAATATCCTGTGGCTTACTTGCACAGTAGGACTTTTATATATGGAGTTCAACTCCGCATGTTGATTTCAATATTCTAAGAAAGTTTCTGTTAATTATCTCTCCTGTATGAGGTATGTTTCCTGAAATAAAGATTTATGTTTATCTTTGGCATGTTTTAGACCTTAACAACAACCTTTTAAAAAACGTCCTGAGATGGCGATAAATGAAAAGATGCTAGAATCCTTAAAATACACTTAAAATCCAAGATTGTTTAGTTATTTTGATTTCCTTCTCCAACCTCCTCAGAATTAATTGAAATGCTTTAGATAATTTGTTTAAATTGAGTAAAATATTTAAATTGTAATGTGGATTCTTTTCATGAAAAAAATTATACACCATATAATTTTTATATGGTAGACATTAGAATTATATGTGGATTTTAAAATAGTTTTTTAAATGCTTAGTAGTGTGTGCTTTTTATTAAAAAAATAACTAAGAAATTTGTAAGATGCTTGTTTTATTGATAGGTTTTGGAAGGTCAACCAGTAAATATGTTGGTGACAACTGTGTTTGCAAAGGATTTTGATGAAGGAAACAATGCAGAAGTTATATATTCATTATCTTCAGGTAAACATCACTACCCATAAAGGATTATGAGCATTTAGAATTTCCTCTTTTTTTAATCAACTATCTACCTCCTTCTGTGGATATAGTAACATTGAAAATAACACAAATTACAAACAAAATACATTTGTTATGGTTTAGAATCAATCACCTTAATATTTAAAAAATAATTAAAAAGTTTAGTGAAAAAGTATAATAGTTTTTTTGTGCCCTAATTAGAAACCAACCCACCCATCATTCACCTTACATGAATAATTTTAATAATGTGATGTGCAAGTCAATTTTTATTGAAAGGAAAATAGCAATTAGTGGATAACAAGTGGTATTAATATAAAGAAATACGACTAGAATAATAAGATCCATGTATCTCTATGAAGACTCAATATACTTATGATTAAAATAAATCACCTTTGAAAATGTTCTGTTTCTTGTGTATATTTTCAGTGATATTTTTTAATGTTCATTCTCTCACAGAGCTTAAGAAAATACATCTTCTAGATGCTCAATTACAGATGTATTTGGATTAGTTAATTCTGATTTCTGCATTGTCAATTAACATTAATTTCTTAATTTTTGTGTATGTTTAGAAAATGGATCTGATCATTTCAAGATTGATGCCAACAGTGGTGAGATAAGAACAACCACAGTGCTTGTGTATGATTATAGACCTTCCTACAGGATGACTGTAATTGCCAGTGACCAGGGAGTGCCTCCTCTTCGAGGACAGGCAGTTATTAACATTCAGGTAATGTTCTGTCATCGCCATAACATGTAGAAGGGTGTTTTAAGGTTCTGTTTGATTTTTATACAACTTTATAGAGTGAAGATAACGTTCAATACATGAATACTGCTTTTAGAGAGTATTGCACATGTATGTATGCCTTTTTATTATCATTAGAGAAATCATTAGCCTCAAATAACTTTTTATTTGAACTTTGCACAATTCCTGACAAAATATATACCTTCATCCTGTACAGGTATAAATGTTGCTTTATTTTAATAAACAAATATTGCCTTTCCTTTACTTTTTCCTAATTGTAAAGATTTGATAAATTTGCAGAAGTAACTTATGTGTAAACAAATGGCAAAATAATAAATCACATTGCTTTTTGTAATTATTTTTAAATTTATAAAAGTCATGTGGTATCCATATTTTAAGGCTTTACTTTAATCAGAATGAGAAAACAAGTTGTAAAAAGTCTTCTTAATAGGAAAAAGTTACACCAGTGATTCAAAGATAAGATAATTGTGTATGGCCATTTTTCTTTGCTCATGCACATGATAATCAATAATATTGGTATTAGTATGTATAAAAAATAAGAACATATACCCCAAATAATTTTTTATTGATTGCGGATATGTATGTTAGGAGAAAATTCTATGTCGGAATTTCTCAAGTCTTTGATTTTAGATAAACAAAGGCACATGATACATAAATGTACATAGATGTTGTCATTATGGATATTTTGGACTCTAGGATTTAGAGTAATTTGGAGAACTACATATTCCACATTCTCATTGAAGAATCACAAGGCTATATATAGTTCAGCTTATCAAAATATAGCATGGTCTCACCAATATCTCATTGATCTGAACATTAAACAAATGAGATGTGGAAATGTACTTTCTCATCTCCTAGATAATATTCAATTTTCAATCATCAGAGGCATACTAGAATCTATAATAATTAGACCGGATGTCATTCCGGACGTCCTTCTGGATGAAGCCAGGGTCAGAGGGAAGCCTGAGTCCTGGCTGCCTGCTCGCAGCCGAAGCGAAGCCCAGGTCCTCGGTGCCAGAGGAAAGCTGGTGCCCGCAACTGGGGGAAGGAAGGCCTCCTCTTGCACGAACTTCTTGCATTGGGCTTCTAGTTATGTAATAAAAAATAATGCTACCAATTACCATATGTATTTCACACAGATAGAAGGGATTAGTTTCCAAAGTAACATCATCACATATACTGATTCAACTGTTTAAAAAAAATACTCCAAATTAATAGCTCCTTTTAATTCTTATTTCAGGTGATACCACTATCCAAAGGGAGAGCTGCCATTTCTCAGAACATTAGACATTTAGTTATACCAGAAAACTTGAAGCCTGCAAAAATAATGAGCTTGATAAAGTCACCTGATCACTTTCAACAACATAATGGAAAGTTACATTTTAGTATGGCTGGAGATGATAAGGATGGCCCGTTTGAAATCGAAAGCTCAACAGGGGACTTGTTCCTTTCTAAGGAACTTGATTATGAAATGACATCACATTATCTTTTCAGAGTGGTTACTAAAGATCACAGCAAAACTCCTCCCCTGTATAGCACAGTCTTCCTTAGCATTGATGTGGAAGATCAGAATGACCATTCCCCATCTTTCCAAGAAGAGTTCATTGTGATAAGCGTAGAAGAGAATGTCCCAGTAGGAACTCTGGTACATGTCTTCAATGCCAAAGATGGAGATGGAAGTTTTCTGAACAGTAGAATACAATATTTCATTGAATCCCATTACCCTGGAATCAATCCATTTCTCATCCACCCCTCATTTGGCACATTGGTCACTGCATCCCCCCTCGACAGAGAGAGAGTTCCTACTGTTGTCCTGACAGTGACTGCATCCGATCAGGCTGTGAATGTAACAGACCGGCGACTGAGATCGCTGATGGCCAAGGTAGTGATTTTGGATGTAAATGACCACAGCCCCACTTTTATGTCTTTCCCTATCGCTCATGTCAAAGAGGATGCCACAGTGGGCTCCTTGGTGCACCACGTAACTGCTCACGATCCAGATGAAGGAAGAAATGGAAGAGTAACATACAGCATTCTTTCAGGAAATGAAAACATGGCCTTTATGCTAGATGAGTCATCAGGTATTTGTCAATGTCAATTAAAGACTCTGATCACTTGCTTACATTGCTCATTTTCAGTTTCCTCTATTAAGATGACGGTTCCAAATGAAATAGGCTTTAAAGAAATGTTAATTTTGTGTTTAACTTCTATATGTGATAGATACAGAGGTTGTATTCAGAGAACCAACTGTAATTGGCCAATTCATTGATATTGTATGATATGAAACTAGCTCACATCATTTCATGAGATGAATCTACAGTACCAGCAAACTTCTTTGCCCCCATTGTGGATAGTCACAGAGGTGGAGATGGTACCAAAAGTACAAAAAGATAGAATATGACTAACCAACAGCAGTATTCAAAGGCTTTAGTATGGAAATTTATCTTTAAGATCATACAAACATGCTTTTGTAAATAGTTGGAATTTATTTATTTATTTAATAGAAGCCTGGTGCATGAAATTTGTGCATGGGCAGGGTTCCTAGGCCTGGCTGATGATCAGGGCCAATCAGGTTCCCCACCTTCCTGCCTCCCTGTCTCCTCCTTTCCTCACTCTTTCAGTGCCCCTGTGGCTGCTGGTTGCCCACCATGTTCTGTGTCACCCCTTGGTGGTCAGTGCACGTCATAGCAAGAGATTGAACTCCTGTTCTCCTGGTCAAACTCCTGAGGGGACACTTTGCATATTAGCCTTATCCTATCTAATAAAAGAGTAATATTCAGATTGACCATCACTCCAACACACAAGCTGGCTGTCCCCATGTGGTCAAAGATCCTGCCCCATGTGGACACAAGTAGCTCGCCTTAAGATGGCCAGCAGGGGAGGGCAGCTGGCAAGGGAGGCCTACAAGGAAGGGCAGTTGTGGATGATCAGGCCAGCAGGGCAAGGCAGTTGGGAAGGATCAGGCCTGCAAAGAAGGGCAGTTGGGAGTGATCAAGCCTACAGGGGAGGCAATTAGGGGTGACCAAGCTAGCAGAGGAGGAAAGTTGGGGGTTACTGGGCCTGCAGGGAAGGGCAGTTGTGAAGAGGGACCCAGGTCTGCAGGGGAGAGCAGTTGGAGGGGGGGACTAGGCCTGCAGGGGAGGGCAGTTAGGGGCAAACAGGCTGGCAGGGAAGCAGTTAGGCATCAATCAGGCTGGCAGGAAAGTGGTTAGGGGATGATCAGGCTGTCAGGCAGAAGTGGTAGGGGCAGTCAGGAAGGCAGGCAGATGAGCAGTTGGGAGCCAGCAGTCCTGTCCAGTGGGATCAGGCCTAAATGGGCAGCCAGACATCCCTTGAGGGGTCCCAGATTGGAGAGGGTGCAGGCTGGGCTGAGGGACACCCCCCAATGCAGAAATTTCATGCACCAGGCCTCTAGTGTGTGTGTGTGTGTGTGTATATGTGTATGTGTATACACACATATTTAAAAGAGAGCAACATTATTTGTTGTTTCACTTATTTATGCATTCATTGGTTGATTTTTGTATGTGGCCTGACTGGGGATCGAACCTGTACCTTTGGTGTATTAGAACAATGCTCTAACCAAATGAGTATCTATCTGATCAGGAAAGAAATAATGTACTTTTAAATGGTTACATTGATTTGGGTATAAGACCCTTACTTCTCATGTCAAGTGTACCATTTTTTCCCCCCAGAAGCATTTATTCAATGTCAAATTCTCTGTAGAAATGTCACTAACTGTTCCTTTACTTGTCTTGTTATTATGGCATTGCCAATTAACATCTACTAAAATTTTTGATGTAGTATTATGTATAAAGTGTCATTATTATAAAATTCAAAATGAACTTCCCATGATTTGATTTTCAGGAGATATTGAGGAGGTGGATTATTATCTCAACCTCCAAAGAATAGCCGTTTCTTCATGAGCCTTAGGAAAAAAAATCAGATGTATGCCAGTTGGCCCCACTATTAGTAAGACCATAATTTGGAATGGGATTGAATGTGTAGGATTTGGAAGTCATGATTATAGTCTGGCTATATACTGCTGAAAATTTTTTATCAAAATATTTATTGAATACTGCACATATGGTTTCATTCTGAGGCATGTGTGAGCATCACCTAAAGGCCCAACTGACAGAGAGATAGTCCAGACCTGGTTACTGATTACTGTTAGAGTGGGGGTCTCCAAGGACCTCTTTCAGTGATGCTTAAAATGTTTTCCACAATGGCTAAGGAAGGCCTATTTCAGATTTTTAAAGAGGATGGATAAAATTAGAATTGTGTCTCATATATAGGCCTCATGAATCTTGAACAATTGCAGTGGCTGTTTCAGTTGACACATTTTTCAATGACATAAAATGATAATTGTTGAATGCTTTCATGTGAGATGGGCCATTGTTTCTCTCACGAGGCTCATATTTCTTATAGTGATTTTTTTCAATGACTTTTTCCAATAATTACTGCAAAACTGTTTTTATAAAACCTGAAGCAATAAACCTCTTTAATTATTTGAAGAGAAGTTCATATAGGATGAGCATGTTTTTAGAGAAGCAAACAGAAATCTTAAAAGAGTAAGTATGACAGTTGGATTCATGGGAGCTATATGTATGCAAGGCTTTATAACACTTTGCTTCCATGAATTATATGCTCCAATGGCAATTGGATGCAAACACATTTTATTCATGAAATTGTTGTCTGAGTTATAAAGTCTGTACTATTTTTTTGTTAATAAAAAAGAAAGTTAACACAGCAAGTTTAAGGAACTTATGTCTTTAATAAAACTAAATACCTTAAAGACTAAATATCTTAAGCAATGCAACTATATTCATTTTTGTTCTTGTTGTTGTTACTTGGTCACTTTAAACATTAATTGTCATTTGACCTGAAGATGTATACTGTTAAAACTTATATGTCTTAAAAAATGAAGGTCATCCCTAACTGGTTTGGCTCAGTGGGTACAGCATTGGCCTGGGATTGAAGGGTCCTGGGTTCGATTCCCGTCAAGGGCACAAGCTCAGGGTGCAGACTCGATCCCCAGTAGAGAGTGTGCAGGAGGCAGCCAATCAATGATTCTCATCATTGATGTTTCTAACTCTTTCCATCTCTCCCTTCTTCTCTGAAATCAATAAAAATATATTTTAAAAAATGAAGGTTGATGTTAGGTAGAAAAATCATTTTGATATCATCTTCATGGGAAAGAATGTTATATGATAGATTATTTCTGAATTTTCATTCATCCTTATAGTTTAAATTAAGGTGACTTTGCTGATAAAAAAAAAGGTTCTCATTTGATTTTAGATAATACATAAATTTAAAGTCAATCTAATAAGATTTATTATTTAACAAAGGTTCTGAAGTTTTAGCAAGTTAGATAAGTTAGTGTGAGCTGGACTTTTCTAAATAATATTTATTACATATTATTTTCTCCACTTTCAAAACAGGTTTACTAACTACAACGTGTTCTTTGGATTATGAAATGAAAACTCAGCATCTTCTGACCCTTCTGGCCCTGGATGATGGAACCCCAGCACTTTCTTCATCCCAGACTTTGACAATTTCTGTTCTTGACGTAAATGATGAGGCACCAGTATTTAAACAACACCTGTATGAAGCTTCAGTTAAAGAAAACCAAAATCCAGGGGAGTTTGTCACAAGAGTGGGAGCTATAGACAGAGATTCAGGTAATTTTAAAATATGGAAACTAAGTAATTAATGCTAAAAACACAAATAGACATAATTTCAACCAGTTGTGTCCTAGAAAAATGAGACACTTGTGAATCATCTCAATCTTCTCTTAGAAAAACCCTTTCATGTGTAAAGATAATATGTGTTTTTATATAGCCTTTTCTTATATTGATCTTTATCAATTGATCTTTATAATAGAGTGATGCACAACTAATTAACATAGACATTATTGATTTGATCTTTTTATTTTATTTTATATACTTAACTGATTTTTTTACAGAAAGGAAGGGAGAGGGACAGAAAGTCAGAAACATCGATGAGAGAGAGGCATCTATCAGCCGCCTCCTGCACGCCCCCTATTGGAGTTGTGCCCGCAAGCCAGGTACATGCCCCCAAATGGAATCCAACCGGGACTTTTCAGTCCAAAGACCGACACTCCATCCACTGAGCCAAACCGGTCTCGGCTGATTTGATCTTGATAGTAAGCAGAACTATGACTTGGTTTCACTTTTTTTCAGAGTATAATGGATATATTGAATACAGGAAGGCAAATAGTTATTTCCTTTTTATAAAGCTCAATGAAAGAGATAAGATGCTGTCAGACTGCCTGAGTTTGAATCCTAGACTGCCATTTACTTAGCTGTGTAACTTTTAACAGGTTACTGATCCTCTCTGTTCCTCTGTTTGCTTATATATAAAGAGGGGATATTAATAATGCCTGATTTATAATTTTAAGTGTGAATGATTATTACATATAAAGAACTAAGACTAGTGTCTGGCACAATAAGAGATGTTGACTTCTTTTATTATTTTTACTACTACTACTACTATTATTAATGTCAACCACTATGTTGAGGAAATGACTTTTGAAGTAAACGGTTACTATGGCTAAGAATTTGTAAATTCTTAGAATTTCTTGGGATTACTTTTCTTTTTTTGTTGTTGTGGTTAATCCTCACCTGAGGATATCTTTCCATTGATTTTTATGGAAAGTGGAAGAGAGAGGGAAAGACAAAGAGAAATAGCGATGTGAGAAAAACACATAGGTTGGTTGCCTCCCTCAGGCACCCTAACCAAGGCCCTGGCCTGGGAGGAGCCTGCAACCAAGGTATGTGCCCTTGGCTGGAATCGAAGCCAGGACCATTTGGTCCATAGGCCGACACTCTATTCACTGGGCTGGAATTACTTTTCGATATCACTGACTTTTTGGCATTTAAATTTCAGTAACTTTAATAATTTCCTGTTTTTATTTTAAACAAAATAATTATAAAAATTACAGTGAAGTATTTGCCATTAATAGCATATGCACTATTCCACACCTGAATAAATATGAATAGTTTAATAAACCAGCCTTTCATGATTCACATTTTTATATAGCAAGTGGCATTACATAATCAGCATACTATTTTTTTATTTTCTTATAGGACTAACAATAGATGTTTCTATGGAGAAATACTAGTAGTATTAATAATAGCTTGTTCCTCCTGTTTCAAAAGGCTAAAAGATATATTTCCTTCAGCTTTTAATCTAAATTGTATATTATTCAGATGCTTTGCTCTTTAGGAAAACATCGTCTTTTAATGAAGTGTATTTTACACGAATTTGGATGCCATGCTATAAAAATTTTCATTTTAAGGGCTACCTGATCTCTCTTTTGACCAGAGTGGGGCAGTGTTATCAAGCAATTTTTCTTATTCTGCTCAAAGTCACACTAGGAGCATACTAACAATTGCTTGTTCCACCCCGTGCTTAAAAAATTGATTTAGCACATTTCCCACACTTTTAGGGTGATAGAAACAAGATAGAATATACATAAATTTTGTATTTTACTATAATTCCGCTTCAGTGAAATTCTTTTAGTGTGTGCTCTGGTATAAATTGAGCAACACAGAGCTTGGGACACCATAGAAAGCACCTCTAAGTATACAGACATATGCAAACTTGTCAGTGATGTGCAATTGAGCCATCATTAAAGTCTGTAAAATACTTCCTCCCCTTGACTTGACTTTTGCTTCTTAATTTTATTTTTCTGTAATGGATTCTACTGAATGGATCCTTTTGTTTAAATGTTTGAAGAGGGAGGAAAGAATTTCTCTCAAATTTGCATATATCAACTAAAGATGATGTGTCAAGTTACCCAGTATTCATGTTATTTTCTTTTAGAATCAATAGTCTGCAATCTGTTACTTGAACTGATTGTTCATTATTCTAGAGATTATGGTTCGCCGGATGGAGAATTCGGATATGAAATTATTGTGTTTCTGGCTCTGCATTTATGGATACTCGAAGTACACATTTAGAATCTTCCTGAGTCACATAGATCTTCCCATGTTTTAGAGACAATTCCAGTTTATTGGAAATTTCAGTGTTTTTAATGAGGCCAGATCTGTTAAGCAAGTGCTTATGTAAATGCATGTGAATTTGTGTGTATGTTTGTGATTTTGAACATATTTTCTCTCAATCTTTTTTTTTTCTTGGCTTGTTGTGTTAAAGCAATGAAAAAGGATTATACATGAGAATTAAATGACGTAATCAAGATTTTAACATACTGGCATCATGTTGGAATTTATGAATGGTTTACTTTATAGTATGTATTTTTAAAAATACTATAGCATGACTTAATACCAGAAAGCTTAACATATGTTTTCTAGCATTCTACAGTGTAGTTTTAAAAAAAATGTCAGCTTAAAGTGTTGGCCTTCAAAACCCATGGGAATTCCAGCACTGAATGTTTATGATGTATGACTCACACTAGTTCTAACAGGAGTTTTTTCTTATATTAAAAGGGAAAAACAACTACCAAGTTTTAACTAAGATATTAAAACTGCTACAGTACTTGGAGCCACCAACAAGAGCTCCATTGTTAGTGAGAAAAGACCTTCCCTCTGGACGCCCCTTTCCACTGCTGAGAGGAAAGGGTGCCCCTCCAGGGAAGATGACTCACTCCTGGCTGATACCTTTACTTAATAGTGGCAGATATCAAATACATTGCTATACCGAAGTGTTGAATTCTACAATGAGATCTTATTCTCTATTCTATAAAAATGTATTCTCTATCCGGGTTTATCTTGAATGAACTCTACATCTGGTTTCCTGGCAGACATCTCATGCTAGATCTATTTCATGGGGTCTAAGGTACCCTTAACAGTAAATTGTATCTCAATTTAGAAATGCTAAAATGTGAAAAAAAATGTGTCTTAGAATTAATGAAATAGTAAACAAACGGGAAAAAAAAGAGAGAGGAACACTGATAACCTCACTCACCCAGAGAGAATCACTGATGAAGTTGATATAGAGTCGTATTTCATTGAGTTCATGGTATTGTAATTGTATAATTGGTTACATGTCTGCCTGCCCATTAGGCTGAACTTCTCATGGATTGAGGACACAGTTTAGTCATTTTTATCCCAGGACTTTTACATAGTACAAGCTAAGACTTGGGAGCTCAGTAAATATGTTTGGCTATGGGATCTGAGAAACTGGAGCATTTGTGAAATAAGCTGCTTCATGTTGCCTTCACTCTTCAGAATCTATTCATTTATTTATCCCTTCATTTAGTCAACCATATATGATCCTATTTTTGCTTCAGAAATGTCTGAGCTGCATGGCATTGCACAGTTGAGGGATTATATGAAAAATTATCTTTCTGAAAAGAGCACTCCACTTATCAGAATTCTTTATTAATTCCCCACAGTTTTGATGGTAAAGTTCTGTTGTTTTTCAGTTTAACCATCATGCATTTTATGACATAATTCCATCTTTCCTCTGTCCTCAGCTCCTACCACACTCCAACCCTTTACTCTAGGACAGGGTTCTGCCAACTTTTTTTTTAAAAACAACAACAACAACAACAACTTTACTTTATTATTATTTTTATATATTTTTGTTGATGTCAGAAAGGAATGGAGAGCTAGAAACATCAATGGTGAGAGAAAATCATTGATTGGCTGCCTCCTTCACACCCCCTACTAGGGATCGTGCCTGTGACTCAGGCATGTGCCCCTGCCTGGAAAGGACCCTTCAGTCCTAGGCTGACACTCTATCCACTGAGCCAAACCAGCTAGGGTGAGTTCCGCCAATTTTTCTCTGTAAAGGGGGAGACAGTACAGGTTTTAGGCTTTGCAGGCCATGTGGTCTTTGTTACTCAATTTTGTCACTGCAGCAAGACAACAGCAATAGGTAACGCATAAAGAAGTGAGTATGGCTATTTTCAAGAGCAGGGGAAGGCTGGATTTGGTCAGTAGGTTGTAGTTTGCCAACTTCTGGTCTAATACATGTATCTAGTTAACACATCTAAGTTACTTGCTACTTGCTGCTCATCAGTTCTGATTTTGATAGCATCATAATGGTGACTCAGTGTGCCATTCTACTGAATGCCAAGATGATCAATATCTTTGCTAGGTAGGTGATGGATGATAGTGGAAGAGTTTACCCAATAGATGTACTCTGCTGGCTGAAAGCAAGTCACTTCTGCTAGTCCTTATAAATTAGTGTAGTGTTGGTTTCTCAGGACCAGTGGCACCATCATCAATATGTCCCTTTAACCAATGTCTTTCCAAGGGTCTTTCTGAAAGAAGAACCCTCTGAATTCAGGTGGCATCCAGTATGGTTCCAAGCCAATCAAAGAAACTGTCAAGAGACATAGCTATATGAGCTAACTTATTAAACTTCTAATCTTCGGGAAGCACAACATATAATAAAATCCATTCTGAATCAAAATTACATTTTATTTTTTTGGATTTCATATCCTTGGAAATGACTTCCACACATAACCTTCAGCTTTATTTCAATATAAATTAGAAAACTCAATATTCTTTTGAAACTATAAGCTGCGTGCAACTGAGTCAGATTTGTACATGACTATTGAGATCTGACTGTAGTCATGGATCTTCAGGTCAATAAACATCCCCTTGCAAGAAGTTACCTCTTGTATCTGCCACTCAACTTGGTCTGATCTTTAGGAAGATTAACTTTAGGGCTCCTATAGAAGCTTTCTAGTGTTCAACTATGCCTGAACTGTGTGTGTAAAGCCGAAGCTTATAATTTTCTTCCTTTTTCTTTTTTTAAATTTTATTTTATTGTTTAAAGTAATACAAATAGTAGTACATATGTCTCCTTTTTTTCCCCATTGACTTCTCCGCCCTGGCCTTCCCTACCCTCCAGCACATGTCCTCACTCCTCACCCCTAGTGTCTTGTGTCCATTGGTTATACTAATATGCATGCATACAAGTCCTTTGGTTGATCTCTTACTCCTCGCCCCCAACCCTCCCCTGCCTTCCCACTGTAGTTTGACAGTCTGTTCAATGCTTCTTTGCCTCTATATCTATTTTTGTTCATCTATATTAATAAAAGGGTAATATGCTAAATAAACCAGATAGACCGGATGTCTTCCGGATATCAATCTGGACATCCTTCCTGACAAAGCTGGGCCCTGGTCCCAAGTGCCTGCAGCTGGCCAGAGGGAGGGAAGCCCAGGTCCCGGTTGCCTGTGGCTGGCCAGAGGAGGGAAGCCTGGGTCCTGGGTACCAGGGCTGAGGCAGAGGCAGTTAGAGGAGATCAGGCAGGCAGGCAAGTGGTTAGGGGTAATCAGGCAGGCAGGCAGAGGAGTTAGGGGTAATCAGGCAGGCAGGCAGAGGAGTTAGGGGTGATCAGGCAGACAGGCAGGCAGGCAGGCAAGCGGTTGGGAGCCAGCAGTCCCAGATTGTGAGAGGGATGTCTGACTGCTGGACATCCCGTGAGGGGCCCCAGATTGTGAGTAGGTGCAGGCTGAACTGAGGGCCATCCCCTCCCCTCTGCACAAATTTTGTGCACTGGGCCTCTAGTCAGTTTATAATATTCTTTATATTCCACAAATAAGTGATATCATGTGGTATTTATCTTTTACTGACTGGCTTATTTCACTTAGCATAATGCTCTCCAGTTCCATCCATGCTGTTGCAAGTGGTAAGAATTCCTTCTTTTTTTACAGCAGCATAGTATTCCATTGTGTAGATGTACCCCACAGTTTTATAATCCACTTATCTGTTGATGGGCATTTAGGCTATTTCCAAATCTTAGCTATTATAAATTGTGCTGCTATGAACATAGGGGTGCATATGTCCTTTCTGATTGGTGTTTCTGTTTTCTTGGGATATATTCCTAGAAATGGAATTATTGTATCAAATGGCAGTTCCCACTGTCTCCTTGGCCAGTCAGCACCATGCTTGTCACCTAATTTTGCTCACTACATATTTGAGATGCAAGCAAAATAAATGTAAGATGGTATTGTTCCCATTTTCATAATGTCAGAAGAGATAAACAGGAATAACAAACTTTTAACAACCTTTTTAGAAATTCTGTCTTGGCTAGAGGGGAGATTGTGTGATCATTATGAGGTCAAAGTAATCATTATGATATTAAATAATTGTTAATGTAATGTTATGCCTAATGCTTAGTGCCTAATGATAGAGTGAAATATTTTGGTGATTTCAAGCTATAGCATATCAAATATATTGAACCTATTTTATTAAACTTAAAAAGTCTTTTAAATGCCTACAGATTATCTCAAATATCTTTCTTCTTTAAGGAACATGGTAAGGATATATATATATATATATGTATGTATATATATATATGTATATATATATAAACTTATAATTTTATATATATATAAAATATATAAATATAGTTTTATATATATATATACATATACATGTGTATATATATATATATATATATATATATATATATATATATATATAAAACTAGCATTCCATTCCACTCTTTGCAGTACTCAGTCTTATATCGCAGTCACTAGATCAAAGTGAAACTTACATTTTAAGACTGGCACAGTAGAAATTTGCAATTGAAGTTTTTTTTATTAAGGTCAAAGAACAATATTTCATCTTTTATTAAAATATATATCAGATATTTTAAGTATTATATCTATGCATAGATTCTTGTCAGTTAAGAAAAGAATATAAAAAAAATGATTGAAAGGAACTTGTGTAAAGTGCAACTAAGCTACAATGGCACAGGATTAACTCGTTCACATTAATAGTATGAATGCTCTTCACAACCAGTGATGGAAATGGCCTGATGCTTTTCTGAGGGGAGAAATGAAACCACAAAAATATAGGAAGAATTCTTTTCATAGTACTGAATAATGTAGCACTGCATTTCTCACTCCAGAGAGGAGATGGAATACCAACTAGAAAACAAAACAAAATATATGCAAAGAAGCAACTCTATGAGTTTGCCTTCTGTGCTGGAGAATGAAGGCTGGCATAACTGAGTGCAAACTTTGAAATAGGGGTCAACCTGCCAGGTCTGACTGGCATACCCTGAGGGATGGATGAACAGATTACTCTGACACATGTTTCTGTGAAAGAGAGGTTAAGGGACTGTTTTGCTGTAGAAGCAAAGAGCCGTGTTCGCCTGCCTCCTTAGGCTTTTCTTTTTTTAAAATATATTTTTATTGATTTTTCACAGGGAGGAAGGGAAAGGGATAGAAAGTCAGAAACATTGATAAGAGAGAGACATAGATCAGCCGCCTCCTGCACGCCCCCTACTGGGGAAGTGCCCGCAACCAATGTACATGCCCTTGACCGGAATCGAACCTGGGACCTTTCAGTTCCCAGGCTGATGCTCTATCCACTGAGCCAAACCGGTGTCGGCCTTGTTAGGCTTTTATTGTCACAACAACTTGAACTAAAATTAAGCTCTAGATAGAATTAGCAAGGTAAGCATCCTTGAGAAAATACATACTGCTACAAGGTTGGGTCTTAAAGACTAAACATAGAGATTCTAGTAAAATACCCAGGGAATTGGACTTTCTTGGAAAAGTCAAGGTAGGGGCTGCCCTGATCTTTTGGAGAATCTTCCTTAGAGACATTCCAACAAAATCCTATGCTTTTCTACATCACTCTACAGAAACTGTCCCTTGCCCTGCAAGCCTACAATTAAGTCATTAAGTCACAAGGGGTATTAGAATGAATAATTAGAAATATGTTGTAGCGTTGCATACTCACAAGAAATTTTTATGAGAGGGAAAGGATAGTAAGCATTCACTCTGGGAAAGTCTCATGACTTGAAAATCAAACACATCAGCTCACGAGGCTTTTATTTAGCAAGGATAGCAAAAGAGTTGTTTTGGTGTGGTGTTTTATTTGTTTTAACCTGAATTTTAAGGTTGTGTTGCCCTTTTCCTCCATCACCTAACATGTTCATAGGAAAAAGAATGGGAAAACAAAAGAATGGATTCAAAAGGGATAATTGTTAATTTTTAAAAAAATATTTTTCTTAAGGAATCAATTCCAAACTTCAGTTTGAAATCATGCTGGGTGCATCGTCTGGGCTGTTCGAGATAAATGCTGACACTGGAGAGGTGGTGACAACCACTACACTTGACAGAGAAGTTCAGGAAGTCCTCACCCTCCGAGGTAAGGGATCTCTTGACTTTGCTAAACAAACAAAAAAAATGGCAGGAGAAAGTTCAGTGCTGAAATTTTACATTTCAGTAGGGTTTCTTTAAGTAAAACATAATTGAGCCAGGGGTACCTGTCAATTTGGTTCGATGCTGTCTAGTTAGGGCAGTGCATTTTAGGTGTGAATTCGTGGCCATACTCTGTGCCATTTTTCATTCCTTGTTAGTCCTTGTTCGAGACGGAGGAGTCCCTTCATTGTCCGGCACCACCACCATTCTCTGTACTGTGGAAGATGAAAATGATCATGCTCCAAAGATCATTGTACCCGCTCATGATATTGAGGTTCTGGAAAACCAAGAGCCAGGGGTTGTCTACACTGTTTTGGCCTTTGATATGGATACTGGCAATAATGGAGCTGTCAAGTATTATATAATTGGTAAGTATTTTCATTATTAAAATCTCGCAAGGTGATTATTTTGTATTTGGTACCTATTGGAATGCCTACACACCCAGTAAGAACTGATTGGTGCCCTGGGCTTTCTCTCCACTCCTTCCTACAGTCATCTGGAACCAATCTCCAAATTCTTTAAAAATCTACTGCCAAGTACTCTTATAAATTTTTCTATAGGGAAATGCATTTTAGTGCCCTAAATTATTTAACATTAGTGATGTACAGATGGACAGGTAACTTTTCCCTCCCTACTTTTGCTTCTCTCTTATAATCAGTTATTTTTAATATTTTGAGCAATTCAGACTTTTTTAGGTCTTTCTAGAAGGACCTGGAGCACATGAGTGGGCAAACAATTCCAAGTTCTGACTACCAATGTAACACCTCAGATCTACAACATACCTTGCAGATTGTGGTCTTCAGGAACTTCTCCAGAAGATAATTTTGTGATGTAGCCTCTTTGGTTTGGAGGCATAAGGATTTCTGACAGAATAACTTCCGCATCAGCACAGTCAGCTTGAGAGAATCATATTTTAATCACCTGAAAAAGAGTGATTGGAGAGTTAGCTTTCTAGCACTTGTCAGAGAGGATGTGGGATTGTAGGAGGTGAGGAGAGACTAATGCTTTTGATGCAGAGAAGCTGTGCTAAGGTCTTGTGAACATAGTTTTAAGACTGGCTTCTGGAAGCGATTACTCTCTATGTGGTAAAAATTCTATAACCAGTCTACATTTTCTTTGTACCACCCATTGTACTCCAAAATGAAAACAGTTTTATTGTCTTTACCCCTGATTATAAAATGATATGTAATTGTTGTAGAATATACATATAATTTATTTAAAAAAAACACAAAATGAAAGTAATAGCACAAAAAGTCTTAGGTCATGCAGAGATAACTCATTTGGTATTGTGGCAAACACTTTTTCATGAGTCTAGGGAATATAGACACCAATTTTAAATGTACTAAATAATTTAAATGTACTAGTTTGTTTCTTCATTTTTTAAGCTAACATACTCTGTAAATCTTTTACATCAATTAATACACATTTCTAATGATGTTTCTTATACATATGCATGACATTTATTTAACTTTTTCCTTTTTATGGTCATTTAGATATTGAAAAGCCCTATTGTCATAAAAGTGCTGTGCTGAACAATATTTATATTATTTCCTCAGGATAAGGTAATATCATACTGCCATCCCATAGAATAATACTCCCTGTAGGTTACTTATATCAGCAAGTTCAATTCTTTCCTCTTCCCCCCCTGTTGCAGTGGAATAGATATTTTCCTCCTCTGTAAACTTCACCTTATGAAAACTTCTCAAACTGTGATTAAAGGCCAAGGTTTATATTTTTTCAATTTTAATCTTTTGTGACTGATACTTTTATAAAATACGATAAGAATAAGTCACTGGAGAAAAGAATCAGAGACATGCAAAATGCAACCCCCAATTTTTAAGAACTGTTGTAATCTGAAGACATAAAATTATTCTCTTGAGCTGCTATAAAATTTTCTAAATGCTTACTCTCAATTTCTTTATTTATCTTGGTGAGGACCAGTTACAAACACTTCCCAGACTGCCACCTATCCCCATCTATTGCATCAGGGATGTTCCTTATGTCCATTCACTTCTTTTTTTCTGAATTGCCATCTTTTCTCCTTCTATTGGCTTTCCCCATCACTTTTTACCAGTATTTCCTATCTCGAAAAACATTCCCCCTCAGATGTATCCTTTATTCACAATCTATTTATCTTAATAATTAAGCTTCTCAAAATCACCTGCACTCTGGTTTCTGTGTCTTTACTTCATTTTCATTCCTTCATTCATTGCAACATGTTGCACGGAAGTCACTCTGCTGAAACTGTCTTTGAAAAAGACACTAAAGATCTTGTTGCTAAACCCAGTGGATCCTTTTCAGTTCTTAATTTCATTGGACTGTTTTATGCCTTCATGCATCAGGCCTTGGACACTTGGTCTGACCTTGACTTCAGAAAGCCACTTTCTCCCTATCTTTCTAGATAAGCCTTTCCAATGTCTCTGTTCTCCTGGTGGTCCTCTCACTTGTTGGAGTTCCCAGGGTTTTTTGTGATTATCCTTTTTCTTGTCTCAGATATGCATTCTTATTGTATCACTTCATCCAGTCCCTGTCTTCAGCTACAACTGCCTAGATGTCAGGCACTGATGGACTTTAAAAAACAAAACAAAACTCAAGTAATGACTGTCATACAATATAAAATTAATGACTGCCAAAAATACGTATTTAACTCACTGATTAATGAACAAACCAAAAAGATGTTAAGTTAGTTCAAAGAAAATTTTAAGAAACACACACGCGCGCGCACACACACACACACACACACACACACACACTAAGAACCACATAAAAAATTTAGAGTGGTAAAGTAGCTGAAAGATGGTGAAGGTGGAAGGTATCTCTTGATGTCAAAACCACATTAGACACCCAGTTATCTATTTTTTAACCCAGGATATCCACTTACCCTTCTTCCTCCCATTTCAAATGGTTTCAGTTTTTCCTGGCAGCCTCAAGGACCCAAATCATATACAACAGCATCACATTATCAAAGTGTCCAAAAACAAACTTAGCAGCACCTCCTTCTTACCCCCCATTATGGTCTGGCTTCTCCTACAGTCTCTGCTGGTAGTCACCAGCTGTTTTTGCTCAACTTGCCCTTAAAAGAACCTTGTTACACATGTAAGTACTGAAAATGCTTGCTCACATTTTTTATATGGGAGAAGAATTATTGGTAGAACAGTAATGTTTCTGAAATATAACCCTATATCAATGATTAATCTTTATTTTTACTTCATGACTTAGAAACTTGAATAGGTCCTATAATTTAGTTTATCACAAAGATCCCGCCCAACTATGAAAGGATGCCTTCCCCAGGCATGAAAGTCAGTCACTGTTTCAACACCGAACGCCAGCCAATATTGGGAATGGCCCCTTTGCTTGGGAGGAAGTTTTACATTCTGGCGTGGTATATCTTCATCAGGTTAGGTTGGGTGAGAAGTGAGTTTTATAATCTGAAAGAAGGGTGATTGCAAGAATAAATATGGGAAAGGCAAACCCATGTGATCCTAGGTGATTTCTTAGGCAGAACAATTTTAGGAATGAGAACATGTAAACTGAGCTTCTGGAAATCACCTTAAAACTACCTGTTCCTAAATACTCCTTGGAAAGCTTCATTTAAGTCTGGGAGCATTCAGACCTCACTTTAAAGAGAACTGGTCTAAACATTTGTCTTTCACCTAAGCCCATCATGAATTCTCCCTTACTCATTTTTTTTTCTTAATATTTTTGGAATATGTTTACTTCCTCTATACATATATGATTTCAGAACCTCCTCACTGCTCAAGTAGATTACTGTAGTAAACGCCAAATCTCCTGTATTCTATTCAAGCTTTGACACTGATTCCTAGTACTCTTTCTTTTCTTTTTTAAAATATATTTGATTGATTTTTTACAGAGAGGAAGGGAGAGGGATAGCAAGTCAGAAACAGTGATGAGAGAGAGACATCGATCAGCTGCCTCCTACACACCCCACACTGGAGATGTGCCCGTAAGCAATGTACATGCCTCGGACCGGAATCGAACCTGGGACTTTTCAGTCCACAGGCCAACACTCTATCCACTGAGCCAAACCGGTCTCGGCCCTAGTACTCTTTCTAAAACAGAAATGTGATTCATAACACTTTCCTGATGCAATCCTTCAAGAACTTCCCATGGACTTTAAGATAAAGTATAGACCCTTCATCAGTGTACACAAAGCACTTCATGATTAGACCCCCCTGCTTACCTCTGAAATTCACTTCCCACCCTCTCCATACCACTGATATTTAAATACCCAGGGGACCACGTGTTCACTAAAACATTTGCAACAATTAATTTCTCCTTCTCCTGGGACTTCACAGACGCTCTTTCCTCTTTCTCCTCTTCTTCCCTATCTTTGAAATTTGCAGCCTGTTTTCCTCCTTTTTAGGAGTTAGTTTTAATGTCACTCTTTCTAATAAGCATATCCTGAATATCCTAATGCAGGACTGTGTACCCTTCCTCTGTGCTTCCTAGTGTCCTGTGTGTATGATTTTCACACCACACTTTAATGTCCAAGTCCTGACCCACCTTTCTTCCTAAGCTATACACTCTTAGAGGCTGGAATAGCTAATCTGCTATTACAGTATCCAGCACATACTTGTGTTCCTTAAATGTTTGCTGAGTGAATGAATTGCTTTATTAACCACAAACCCCACAGAAATGTAGTTTGGTTAGCCCTATATTTGGTATAAATTAACCATATCTTGTGGATAAATACAAATGCAAGTCCCTTCTCCTCAGCCTCCAGGACTATCTCTGGCTCTTGTGTTCTCTGATTGCGCATCCACTTTCCCCCCATATGCCTCTGGTGGACTGGTGGACTCCAATAACTTCCCACACTGTTGGGAATAGTGTGCCTCATCCAAGAATATGCCCCTCAACCAAAAATTGGCCCGCCATTCAAGAATATGGCCAGCAAGTCATTGAACCACATTTTTTCTGACTAATGCTCAGGGTAACTTTCAAATATCTTTGAAAGCTTTTTGTCCTGTGTTCATAACTTACATTCCACTTAGTGCCAGGGATAATAGTAAAGGAAATATTTTTTTAAGGATGCAGAGATGAATAAAACATCCCCCTTGCTTATGTTATGAAAGAAATAGACAAGTGTTCCACTAATAGAAATGTTATGATTCATGTACAAGGTGCCATGGTAAAGTAGAACTATTGCTGTTGTATAAATGGCATACAATTTGTAGTGAGTAATGTTTGGGAAAATTACTGTTATCAATTTGTAAAATTTTTTACATTTCTTTTTTAATTTATAAAAGAGAGAAAGAGAGGGAGAGAGGAGAAAGAGAGATAGAGAAAGAGAGAGGGGAGAGAGGGGGGGGGGAATTTGTTCCATTTATTTATACATTATTTGGTTAATTCTTGTATATGTCCTGATGGGGGACCAAACCCACAATCTCTTAGCATATTGGAACAATGCTCTAACCAACAGAGCTACCTGGTGGCCAGGGCTTATCAATCTGTTAATCTTTGATTAAAAATGGACTTTATATCCTGTTTCTTATCCCTGCCAACTGATGTTTTATTTAAAAAAAAACCGCAACATATTTTAATTCTTTCAAAAGGAAAAATATATGGATATAAAAGTTGTGCTTGTACATATACAAAAATCATACAAATTAGTTAAAGCAAGTATTCTAATTATTTGTTAAATTAAGGTAAATATTGAATTATGTAATTTGTTTATCTCCAATAATAGAAGTTTCATGAGGGCAGGGACTTTATTATTCATGTTCACTGTTATAGTCTCAGTACTTACAAAAGCACTACAATGTAGTAATAAGGAAATAAATATTTATTGAGTGAGCAAATCAGTGAATATACTGTATATATGTGTATATTGCTAGCCAAGGGCTGCTACTTTTTTTTTTTTAACTCAAGTGAACTTTGAATTTGTTTTCTTTAATAGATGGAAATACTGATGAGTACTTTTCTATTAATGAAACGTCAGGAGAACTCTCAACCACTCGTGCTTTGGACCGAGAGCAAGTCAACAATTTTGCCCTTGTCATCCTGTGTTCTGATCTGGGAGACCCCCCGAGGAGCTCTCTGGTGCAGTTGCAAGTTAGAGTCTTGGATGACAATGACCACTGCCCTTCCTTTCCCATGCTTCAGTACCAGTCCTTCGTGAGAGAAGATGCCGACGTGGGGACAGTGGTTCTTGTGCTGTCCGCTGTGGACAAGGATGAAGGCCTGAATGGGCAAACTGAGTATTTCCTGACAGATGAGGCTGCTGGTGCCTTCACCATCGATCCCGTGGCAGGCACTTTGAGAACTGGCCACGCCCTCGACCGAGAAGCCAGATCTCAACATACATTTTGGGCTGTGGCCAGAGACTGTGGCGTCCAGTACTCAAGAAGCACCACAGTAATGATAAAAGTCCATGTCACTGATGTTAATGACAATGATCCAGTTTGGGAACAGAACCCCTTTGAAGTTTTTCTTTCCCCTCAGTCACCTGTAAACCAGACAACTGCCATTCTGAAAGCCAATGATCCAGACTTGGGGTCCAATGGAACTGTCATTTTTAGTTTTGCAGAGACCCAGTCAATGTTTTCTATTAATAAATATACAGGAGAGATTCAACTTCAGCAAAATCCATCTTCAGAATACTTTCCGATCTGGCTACAGCTTAAAGTTATGGACCAAGGGGTCCCAGCTAGAAAAACCAGTGGTCTCTTGATCGTTCACATGGAAGGAGAGGATGTAAAGATATCCTTCAGCCATCGTCTGTATAAAGGGATTGTGACTGAAAATTGTGAGGCAGGTAAGTGTCCTTTGAGAATTTTTGTTTGTTTTTTGTACATATTTAGGCAAAATGCCTAAAACTAAGGATCACACAATAAGAGTGCTATTGTAGATTTATATATATTTTTTTGAGGGGGGAAAGAAGAGAGAGGGACGACGGTGGGGAAGGGAAGACAGGTGGAGGGGTCAGGAGGAACGGGGCACAGGAAAGATCCATCGGGGCCACTCCAGGCAGACTGCTCGGACCCCACCCGTTTACTTCTTAATGGTTTCACTCCCTCTTGAACTTACTCTTCAAAGTTCTTTTCAACTTTCCCTTACTGTACTTGTTGGCTATCAGTCTCATGCCGGTATTTAGCCTTAGATGGAGTTTATCACCCGCTTTGGGCTGTATTCCCAAGCAATTGGACTCTGGGAAGACCCAGACCCGGCACGCTGGGGGGCCGCTACCGGCCTCACACCGTCCACAGGCTGGGCCTCGATCAGAAGGACGTGGGCCCCCCATGAGTGGCGCCGGGGTATAAATTTTTTAATCTAACCAGTTCTTTTTTAAAATATTTTTATTGACTTCAGAGAGAGGAAGGGAGAAGGAAATAGAAATAGAAATATCAATAATGATATTTATTGATAACCCACATTGGAGATCAAGCCTGCAACCTGGCCATATGTCCTGACTAGGAATCAAACTATGACCTCAGAGTTCATGGGCCAATGCTCAACCACTGAGCAACACCAGTTGGGCAAGCAAAATACTTGGTATGCTCATTTTCACCCTAAGTATATCAGAAAAATATATTCAAATACAGTAAGACACACATGTGACTATTTTCCTCATAAAACTAATTGTTTTACAATAATTTCCACACACATTTACGCCATTATGGAAAATATTAAAAAACCTACCAAATAGATTAATTTAAAATAGCTTTCTAAACAAAAGAAAAAAATACTTCTTTGTAGAGAGTTGTGAATTAAAAGAAATTCAATCTAGGAAATTATATTCAATGAGAGAAGATCCTTTTATCCACCAGAGGTCAAAGCTAAGGCCTTCCAGATTTGAGAGAGGAGTGTGGTTGCTAATGATTGTGAATGTCATGTTTTTGTGTGTCATTTTATTATGATTTAATTTCACTTTACACCTGCTAAATCACTATTTTTTATTTTTTATTAATGTGTTACATGTATATATATCTTCCCATTGCCCACTCCCCACACTGCCTCCCAGGCATACCCTAACCCCCCAGTGTCTTGTGTTCATTGGTTATGCTTATATACATGCATACAAGTCCTTTGGTTGATCTCTTATCTACCCCATTTCTCCTTAACCCTCCTGCTATAATTTGACAGTCTGTTTGATGCTTTACTTCCTATGTAGCTATCCTTTTGTTCATCAGTTTATAAAGTTCTTTATTATCCACCAATGAGTGAGATCATGTGGTGTTTCTCCTTCATTGACTGGCTTATTTCACTTAGCATAAGGCTCTCCAGTTCCATCCAGGTTGCTGCAAATGGTAAGAATTCCTTCTTTTTAATGGCAGCATAGAATTCCACTGTGTAGATGTACCACAGTTTTCTGATCCACTCATCTGCTGACAGGCACCTAGGCTGTTTCCAAATTGTAGCGATTATAAATTGTGCTGCTATGAACATAGGGGTGCATAAATCCTTTCTGATTGGTGTTTCTAATTTCTTAGGATATATTCCTTAGAGTGGGATTGCTAGGTCAAATGGGAGTTCCATTTTTAGTTTTTTGAGGAAACTCCATACTGTTCTCCATAGTGGTTGCACCAGTCTGCATTTCTACCAGCAGTGCACGAGGGTTCCTTTCCCTCCGAATCCTCGCCAACACTTGTCATTTGTTGATTTGTTGATGATTGCCATTCTGACAGGTGTGAAATGGTATCGAATTGTCATTTTGATTTGCATCTCTCGGATATTTAGTGACTTTGAACATGTTTTCATATGTCTTTTGGCCTTCCTTCTGTCGTCTTTTGAAAAGGTTCTATTTAGGTCCGTTGCCCATTTTTTTATTGGATCATTTATCTTCCTTTTATTAAGTTGTATAAGTTGGCTGTAGATGTTGGTAAATCACTATTTAAAAGGCAATCTACCATTCTTCTGAAATTTATTTATTCATTTCATAGTGAAAATATATTTTACACATTATATACTGTTTCATGTATGAAAAAAGAAAATTCAGTTTAATATTGAATATCAAATTAGGGTTGTTCCCAGATCCAGATTATTAACCTGACTTCCACCCTCTTTTGAATTATGGGTTGCTTACTCAGAAGTCCTGTTATTGATTCTTAACACAATTAAGAGTAAATTGCCAATTATCTTCATTAAATGAAATAATAATGACTTCCTTCCAAAGTAAGTCAGACATTTCCAACCTATATATGTATAATGACACTTCCACAAACATAAGTGTTAATTCTTAGAATGCATAAATACCAACCTCATAACAGAGTCTGATGGAGGGTAAATTAACATGTTCTAAATAATGTAGCACAAAATACAGTATCTTAATCAATCTTGAAACTAATCTGATAAAATCATACAATCAAGCTCAGCCTTTGTCTGGAGTGCAGATATAAACATTTCTCCCTAAGCATCTTTGATATGTGGTAGTCTTTGTCTTTTCTCAATATTTCAGTAATTGAGAGTTTAGAACAGTGGTTTTTAAACTTGAGTATAAAACCAGTGATCTATGAAACTCCCTCCCTCTGCTGCAGGTTCTGCTTCCCAGCTCTTCCAGGTTCTGCTTAAGTCTGGAGTCCAGACCCTGTTGTTTTACACACACAGACACACACACACACACACACACACACACACACATTGATTTCAGATAGGAAGGGAAAGGGGGAGAGAGATAAAATTAATGATGAGAGAAAATCATTGGTCAGCTGTCTCCTGCATGCCCCCCACTGGGCATCAAGCCCACAACCTGGGCATGTACCTTGATCAGAAATTGAATCATGACCTCCAGTTCACTTATACCTTGTTGTTTTTAATAAGCTCTGAAGGTGATTTGTTGCATGACAAAGTTAGAAAACCCTTTCATTTGGAAAGTCCTTTATATATTGAACCCAGATTTGCCTCCTTTGTGTTTATCCATAAATCCCATTTCTGCCCTCTGGAGTACTCCACTGCTGTACACATAACGCTTCAGATATTTTATTTGCTCCTTCAACACATTTTTGGGGGAATACTATATGCCAAGTTCTTTTCCATTGGGATATGTTAGTGAACTGGAAGACAAAGCTGCTTGTCCTTATGAAGCTTACATTTTAGCAGAGACAGTGTCAATCAACATAATAAATATCTAAAGTATGGTATATGTTAGGTGGTGGTAAAAGCTATTGAATAAAGGAAGAGCAGGGTTAGAGAAAGTAGGGAGTGCTGGAGGAGAGAGACAAATTGTGATTTTAAATAGCAGATAACATCAGGCATCATTGAGCAAGTGACATTTGGGCAAAGATTTAAAGGAGGTAAGCATTCCTATATTTGGGGACAAAGTGTTTCAGAAAAAAGAACAGCAAAGAGGAATGCGTGATTGCAGCAATAAGCAAGGGGGAAAATCATAGGAGATGAGATCACAGGACTAGGTATTGGGAGGACTTTAGGTTTTGCTTGCTACAATTTTCCCTTTTCTAGGTTGTTCGTTTACCCTTCACATAAGAAGGTCTCCAACCACTGCTAGAGTACACTGACACCCAGTATAAATTTGGCAGAGCAATAGACAATAAGTATGTTATTCCTCAAAAGAATTGTCAGGGAAGCCACCATTATTATTACGACTTTTTATATTAGTGAATGAAATTTCTACAAATACCTAAGGCCCGAAATAGAAATTTTTACGATAATAAAAAAAGGAAAAAATAAACTTACATGATCTGTCATTCCTACTTCATTATTTAAGGCCTGTTTTGTATTTGGAATGGAATTCAATAGAATGAGTAGCATCTGACTGACTTAGCCATTTATAATGATATTGGATTTCATTACCTTACCTCTGACTCTTAAGATAGCTCTGGAGGATACAGAAGGCCAAAGGCCTTAGGCAAGGTCACATTTTCTCAGAAGACAAACACTCACAAGACAGTTTTCATCTTTGTGAATTAACCCCAGTACCACCTCCGGGCCTCAGCTGTATAAGCTCAATACTTCATTTTATTAAATCAGGGAGTTCTTTTCCCAGGCTGAGACTTACATAGGAAAGAGACATATATAAATCAGAGTTCACATTCTTTTATTCATATTAAGAACCATGTGGATTACAGTGGTCATGTCAGAATGACCAGCTCTCTCTAAGAAAAAAAGAAACCAAATTGTAATCCCAGAGTTGCTCACTAATCCTAACAGTTTGAGCAGGATGTGATTCATATATTGAATGACATCAGTCGATGTTACTCTTTCCTCATGAAGAACACATACAGTAATACCTAGTGAAATTTTGTGATGTTGTTATGACCATCTGGACTTTCATAGCTCATCATCTTCCTTTGGATTTACACATTTTCCCCTTTAAGTCTCTTAACACTTAGTCAAGGCTTCTGCCCTGGGAGTGATTCTGTTTCTTTATGTTTTCTTTATATGTAACAGGGTTAATATATTTTTGAAGACTGTTTTTCCAGAGAAATTTAGGTTCACAGCAAAACTGAGAGAAAGCTGCAGAGATTTCCCATACAGCCTTTGCCACTACACATGCATAGCCTCTGCCGTTACTAACATCCTGTACCTGAGGGGCACAGTTGCTACAGCTGATGATGGATACATCATAATCATCAGAGCTCCATAGTTTGCATTAGGGTTAACCATTTGTGTTGTGCATTCTGTGGCTTGGACAAATGTATCACGACATGGATCCATCATTATGATATCATAGAGTAGTTTCACTGCCGGAAAAAACCTCCATGCTCTGCCTATTCATCCCTCCCCCACCTCTACCCCTAACCCTGGCAACCACTGATCTTTTTATTCTGTCTCCATAGTTTTGCCTTTTTCGGCATGTCATATAGTTGAATTCATCCAGTATGTAGTCTTTTCAGATTTTCCTTCACTTAGTAATATGCATTTAAGGTTCCTCTATGTCTTTTCATGGCTTGATAGCACTGAATAATATGTCATTGTCTGGGTGTAGCACAGTTTATTTATCCATTCATCTACTGAAAGACAGCTTGGCTACTTCTAAGTTTGGGCAATTATGAATGAAGCTATTATGAAAAGAGCAACTATAAAAATACCCATGTATAGGTTTTTGTATAGACATAAGTTTTCAACTCCTTTGGGTAAATTCCAAAGAATGTGATTGCTGGCTTTTACAGTTAAGAGTATGTTTAGTATTTTAAAGAACCTGGCAAACTGTCTCCCAAAGTGGCTGTACCATTTTTATGCATTCCTACCACAGTGAAGGACAATTCTTGTTCCACCTCCTTGTCAGAGTTTGATGTTGGCAGCATTCTGGATATTGCCAATTCCAATAAGCATGTAGTAATATCTCATTGTTGTTTTAATTTGCATATCCCTGATGACATATTGATGTGGGAAGGATCTATTCTTGTTCTTATTTTCCTCTGTATATCTTCTTTGATGAGATGTCTTTTTAAGCCTTTGCCCATTTTTTTTTTTAGTTTGTTTTCACTTGAACTCAAAGAGTTCTTTGTATATTTTGGATACCAGTCCCTTATCTTTTGTAAATGTTTTCTCCCAATCTGTGGCTTGACTTCTCTTTCTCTTGACAGTGTCTTTCTCAAAGCAGAAGATTTAAATTTTAATGAAATCCAGCTTATCAATCATTACTTTAATAGATTGTGCCTTTAGTATTTATCTGAAAAAAGGGTCACTGATCCCAAGGTTATCTAGGTTTTCTCCTATGTTATCTGGTAGGAGTTTTATAGTTTTACATTTAGACTTATGATACATTTGAGTTAATTTTTGTGAAGGGTATAAAGTTGGTGTTTAGATTTATTTTACTTTATATTTGCATGTAAATGCTCAGTTGTTCCAGCATCATTTGTTGAAAGGACTATCTTTGCCTCATTGTTGAAAGGACTACCTTTGCTCCTTTGTCAAAGATCAGGTGACTATATGGGTCTGTTTCTGGGCTCTCTGTCTGTTCCATTGATCTATTTGTCTATTCTTTTCCCAATATCATACTGTCTTAACATAGTTTTATAGTAAGTCGTAAAGTTCTATTATCTGTGGGTTAATATTTTTGTCCTTTATTTTTCTCCGACTTTGTTCTTTTATGGTTAGTATTTTTGAACTATATTGCTACCCTTTTCTCTGTGGTTGTCTGTGCATAAGACCTTCCACCTACTCTGCAAAGGTGTCCACTTGTTTTGTATAGCTTTAGGATAATTACAGCAAAAACGCAAAGAGCTGAAACCAGTTTGGCTCAGTGGGTAGTGTCGGTCTACGGACTGAAAGGTCCCAGATTCGATTCTAGTCAAGGGCATGTACCTTGGTTGCAGGCATATTTCCAGTGGGGGGCGTGCAAGAGGCAGCTGATCGATTCTCTCTCATCGATGTATCTATCTCTCTCCTTCCCTCTTTATAAAAAAATCAATAAAATATATTTTTTTAAAAAACGCAAAGAAAAAATATTCTACCTTTGACAAACAAAGATCGTTCATAAGGAATTCTGCCACAGGTAAGGAAAGGAGAGCCCATCTCTTCTAGTTGCTGGGTAACATGGGTAGGGCAAGGATGAAAAAGTATAGGAAACGAGTAGCAGGAGCATCCTGGCCCCTCACTTTCCTTAAGCTAGAATCCTGGAGGTGACCATTAAGATAGACAACGAAAAGTGAAAGCAGAAGATACTGTGCGATTCTGGGAGGACACTGCTTCTTATACTAACATAGGACATGTAGCAGCAGAATAAAATGGGCAACATATTTAGGGAAAGAGAAGGTAGAAGGGAGTACCCCATCATGAAGACATCTCTATCATGGTCCCAGCATTTTTTTTGTGAACACAGATTAGCACAGAGTATAGGCCAGCATACCTGCCATGGGGCCACTGTTGCAAAGGGTGAAATGAGCCTATACTCAGGTCTGTGGGGTTGGATGACCCTCCAGAAGGTCTATACTATCAAAACGAGCTGTGGTAGGGCCAGGTCAGCAGCATGGAGTGCTGAGCCCGAACATGTTGACAAGAGGGAGGGAATCTCAAAGATGAACATGTTCTCACAATAGTTACCCAAAAGTGCTGCTTAAGGGAAAGAGATCAACATGACCTTAAATAGGGCATGTAAGATCAGATTTTTTACTCTTGTCTGTCAGGTTGGGTTGGTTGATAAGGAATATTAGATCAAACATAAACATTTTAAAAACAAATTTTTCTTTGTATATCTTAAATTGTTGGGTGCAAAGCTGTAACTCTGCTTCATTCATTTTTAACTCTTAAAGGATTCTCTGACCTCTGTTCTTGAGATGCCCCTCATTTTTATATCCTTTCCCATCATACTTCCTATTAATGTTGACTGTATACTCAGTAGTTTTCACTCAATATTCATTTTTTTTAACAATATAGGAAACAAAGGGTCTGTCCTGTGAAGGGCCTTAAACATCTCTTCAACTATTCTATAATAAGACAGTTTTGATGATTAAATGAGTACTTAAAGCACTTTGCTATCTTGATTACCAATAGTTGTAAGTGGACGACATGGAGATGAATGTGCAGCCAGAAGGAATTGGGAGAAGTTCCCCACTGTATATTTCAGAACCAGAAAAATCTTGTTATGACAAGGTGTTCACCAAATATTTGTTGAAATAATTTCATCATTTAATCATTATACTTTGAAGTAGCAAAAGCCATATGCCCAGATGAGAATAAAACCACAGAGAAGGTGAGGCAGATACTTAAGTCCAGGCAGGGGAAATGGCTCACACAGAGGTCTGGAGACTCAAGAGTGAGGTAGGTTTACCATTAGGAGCAGCAAACCATCTGGACAGAGGCTCTCATGAGCTTTTCAGTAACGAGCTGGAATAGAGAGACATTGATGGCCTTTACATCGCAAAAAAGTGACAAAACAAATTTTCTATTGTAGAAGATGACTTTGAAGTCTTTGTGAAGGGTGGTGGAAGGGGAGAGAGATAAGTTAGGAAGGGACTGTAGCAATGCACATGACGAGGGCCCGAATAAGGCCACGGCGCTGGGCAAAGACAAGTGAGATCATATATTATTGTTGTTAAGTCAGTGTCTCTATGGGGGATGAGTTCTAGGTCTTTCTATTCAAGCATCTTGCTAAATGTCACTTCCAACTTTCCTTCTTAGATGATTGAAATATGTTTAACATTTCGGTGCCTGGACATTTAAAAGAGAATAGATAATTCAAAATCATTCAAATGTTTGAAAAATCTGTTTCTCTCAAGTTAACCATCAATTTAAAAATATGCTTGCATTGCTTAGAAATACCAAAAATAAAACTCTGGAATTATTCATTCATGGACAATTCATAACAAAATGTTTTAGTAATTATTTTACCTAAGTGTTTCTATGATTATGATTTTTATAGTCATCTAGCATTAATAGAAGAAAAAAGCCAAGAACATTAAATGTATCATACATTTCGATGCAATGTTAGACATGAAGTGAAATTCATAAAAGCCTGAAAATATTAAAAAACAATTCTTCTGTTTTACTTACCTCATAGAAACTGAAGATACCATGTTGGTTTTTATATTTTACCATTTCTATCTTGATATGAAATGAGGACTAGGGGTAAGTTTCCTCTTGGTGCCTGAAGACAGACAGACTTTTATCTAAAATGTACATAGTGTCTAGCTGGTGTGGCTCAATGTTTGAGTTTTGACTCACAATCTAAGAGGTCACGGTTCGATTCCCTGTCAGGACACATGCCAGGTTGCAGGCTTGATCCCCAGTGGGGGACATAGAGGAGCCAGCTGATCAGTGATTCTCTCTCATCATTGATGTTTCCATCACTCTCTCCCTCTTTTTTTCTCTAACTGAAATCAATAAAAACATTTTAAAAGTTTAACCATAAAGTATGCATAGTTGGTGACAGGCTAAAGGGGTGGGAATGAGGGCATCTGTAATAGTGTCAAAAATAAAAATAAAGTTTAGCCCTAGCTGGTTTGTCTCAGTGGATAGAGCACAGCCTGCATACTGAAGGGTCTCAGATTTGATTCCAGTCAAGGACATATGCCTGGGTTGTGGGCTAAATACCGGGGTGTGCAGGAGGCAGCCGGTCAATGATTCTCTCTTATCATTGATGTTTTTATATCTCCCTTTCAATTCCTCTCTGAAATCAATAAAAATATTTTTTAAAAGTTTATAAAAAAGAATTTAAAAAATATATGCATAGTAAGTCAAGACCAAGAAGGATGCATGGCTCTGTAGTTATTTCCTTGTTATTTTTTAGGCTCTCTCAGATGTAAATTTTGTTAGAGGGAGAAAGTATATAAATATTTGAGCTCTATGCTGACTTAACATCTAGTTTGAGGTATTTTGTTGAAAGAAATAACATATCATTGATATTATGAGCATTTTATTTGCAATAATGCCAGGATCAGTTTCCTTTATGGGAGAGGCCATGTGTAATTCTTATTTGCATTTCTGTACTCATCTCTGCTCTTTTACATGTAAGTGATCTCTGTGTTTTCTTTTGTAATTGGGCATATAATAAGCATCCTAGCCTGTGAAGAAAAGGCCATCAGCAAGATTGTACATCTTGCCTGTTTTTCTTCTGACTGCCATTCTTAAGAATAGTTGACAAGCCACTTGAAATAAAATTTCCTGTGTTTAAAAACAAATTGTATCAGGAAGCACAGAACTGTGAGTGAGCGCCGAAGATAAAACATACTGCCCTACTGTGAAGGCATATTCCTACCAAACTGTAAAACATTTTTATATTTATAATACAGTCCCCTGAAATGTATCAAAATAAGCATCAGATTATAATGAAATTTGAAAGAGTTCTCAACATGTGTGGTAACTTGATTCCACCATGATTGATTAAAATCCTTTGTCACTAAATGATTTCATAACTGCCTTGAAAAGACCAACAATTTGGAAATCAGATACATGATTTTTAAACTTTGTCACAGTTTATGTTAAGCATAATGTTTTTAAAGAGAATAATGGATCTAGTTTTTGTGTTGCTATGCTTTCTACATTACAAATTCTATTTATATATTTTTCACTGAATTTTCAGTTTTGTAGACAATATCACATACTGTTTCTTTTAATATTTATAGCACTTATTGCATTTTTTATATTAAGTGTTGAGAAGGCTCCTGGGGAAAATATTGTCCATTCCAGCTTTTCTTCCTTCTTTTCTTTTTAATGAAACACTTTAAGTATCTAAAATATACCCATTTGGCTTAGTTTAGGGATCACTTTTACCATGACCTCCAGGATGAGGGGTTTCAAGCTTGTTTCCTGGGCCTGCAGAGTAAGATTGAATGAAGATGCCCAGCAGAGATCTTGAATAGGTGTTTTTGTTTTGTTTTGTTTTGTTTTGTTTTTAACGATTGCAATTCCCATTATCAGATGTGGTATTACAGCGTTGAGTGATTTAAACATAATAATAGCTGTTGTTTAGAAGGGTCCTGTAGGCAGAGAAGGATTTTTCTAACCGCTCAGGCTAGAACACTTTAATGACCACTCCCTCCTCTCTCTTTCTTCTCTAATAATTCCATTTCCCCCACACTTACTAAGCATCTACTATGTACAAGACATGAACTTTTAAAATATCTTAGTGCGTTTTAATTCTTTATTGTTTAAAGTATTACATATAACATTACATATATCTCCTTTTTCCCTCATTGACATCTCCTGGGCCATCACCATGCCCCAACACATGCCCTCATCCTCCTAGTGTCTGTGCCCATTGTATATCTATGCACACAAATCCTTTGGTTATCTCTTACCCCTTCCCTACCTTTCCTCTGAGATTTGACTGTCTGATCGATGCTTCTCTGTCTCTGGATCTATTTTTGTTCATCAGTTTATGTTGTTCATTATATTCTACAAATGAGTGAGATCATGTGATATTTATTTTTCTCTGACTGGCTTATTTCGCTTAGTATAATGTCCATCCATGCTGTTGTGAATGGTAAGAGTTCTTTCTTTTTTTACAACAGTGTAGTACTTCATTGTATAGATGTACCACAATTTTTTAATCCACTCATCTGCTGATGGGCACTTAGGCTGTTTCCAAATCTTAGCTATTGTAAATTGTGCTGCTATGAACATAGGGGTGTATATGTCCTTTCTGATTGGTGTTTCTGATTTCTTTGGATGTATTCCTAGAAGTGGGATTCTGGGTCAAATGGGAGTTTCATTTTTAATTTTTTGAAGAAACTCCATACTGTTTTCCACAGTGGCTGCACCAGTCTGCATTTCTACCAGCCGTGTATGAGGATTCCTTTTTCTCCACATCCTCACCAGCACTTGTTTGTTGATTTGTTGATGATAGCTATCTGACAGGTGTGAGATGGCACCTCATTGTCATTTTGACGTGCATTTCTCAGATGATTAGTGACTTTGAGCATGTTTTCATATATCTCTTGGCCTTCTGTATGTCCACTTTCAAAAAATGTCTATTTAAGTCCTTTGCCCATTTTTTATTGGATTGCTTATCTCCCTTTTGTTAAGATATATGTGTTCCCTATAAATTTTGGTGATTAGGTCCTTATTGGATATAATATTGGCAAATATGTTCTCCCATGCAGTGGTCTTTCTTGTTTTCTTGATCATTTCTTTTGCCGTGAATATGCTTTTTATTTTGATGTAGTCCCATTTGTTTATTTTCTTCTTAGTTTCCGTTGCCCTAGGAGCTGACACATGTCTGATATTTTGCTACCTATGAATTCTTCTAAGATTTTCATGGTTTTCAGTCTTGTGTTTAAGTTCTTTATCCATTTTGAGTTTATTTTTGTGTATGGTATAAGTTGGTGGTCTAGTTTCATTTTTTTGCATGTATCTGTCCAATTTTTCAACAACATTTATTGAAGAGATTGTTTCGACGCTATTGTATGCTCTTGCCTCCTTTCTCAAATATTAATTGGAGCATAATGACTTGAGTCAATATCTGGGTTCTCTGTTCCATTCCATTGGTCTATATGTCTGTTCCTGTGCCAGTACCAGACACTTTTGAGAACAGTGGCTTTGTAATTTAACATGATATCTGGTATTGTAATCCCTTCAACTTTGTTCTTCTGTCTCAAGATTGCTGTAGCTATTTGGGGTCTTTTTTTGTTTGTTGGTTTCATGTGAATTTTTGGAGAGTTTGTTCTAGGTCTGTGAAATATGCTGTTGGTATTTTAAAGGGGATTACATTGAATTTATAGATTGCTTTGGGTAGAATGATGTTGATTCTACCAATCCATGAACTCAGTATATTCTTCCATTTGTTTATATCTTCCTCTATCTTTTTTTTTCAATGAAAGACACAAACTTTTGATATACAGAACAGCATGCTTGATTCTCAAGTATCTAAACAAAAGAAGATAGACACTTTTTATTTGCAGGTATATTACATGATATTTTAAAGTCAACTCTAATCTAGAGTTATAGAATGCAAATCAGTAATTACCTGGGGTCAGAAGTGAGATAAACTGACTGTAAAAGAGCACAAGGGAATTTTCTGGAGGGATAGACTATTCTATGTCTGTACATTATGGTAGTTATATAAGTATATATAGTTATCAAATCTCTTAGAACTGTATACTTAAAATATGTGTATATGTAAATTTTAACTTAATAAAGTTTATTAAATAAAAAATATTTTTAGTGCTTGCCGTTGTACCTCAGTTGGTTGGAGCATTGTTTCATACACCAAAAGGTCATGGTTTTAAATTTCAGTCATAGCGAATACCTGGGTTGCGAGTTCAGTTCCCAGTTGGGGCATGTATAAGAGGCAACCAGTTGATGTTTCTCTCTCACATACATACCTCTCTCTCTTCCTCCCCCCCTCAAGTCTCTCAAAAAGGAACAATAAACAATCAAGCATATCCTCTGGTGAAGACTAAATATATATATATTAGTTATATAGATGGTCATATGAGGGAGATAAATGGATAAGTAAGACAGGAAGCAAACAGGTGAGCTGCAACAAAGCTAACTTGGGGCCCAAATGGATTCTTGGGAACCCTTCCAGTGAAGTCCCAGTTTTAATCACACTAATTGTCATATTACCATTATCAGCCCTTGCTATTTCTTCTTCCATGCTGATAGTCTGTCTATTTCCTATAATCCGAAATGGCTCCTTCTTTCCACTCTAATTCCTACGCCTAACTCCATTTCTGTGGGCTTCCCCGCCCCCCCACCCCCCACCCCCCGCTAAGTTCTCTCCTAACTACTACTGTAATATTTTAGCAATTCTCCAATGAATTAACATTATGCAGTTAAGAATTTGGTTACCCTCTAATTGGGTTGCTTTTACTTAAAATTGCAGTGGAAACTCCATCTACAATTTCTAATATTTATATTCCTGTTACCTCCTTACCCACATTCCACTTAATGTTCAATGAAGTGCATCAAATATATCTTTAATCTCTCTTGTTCTTTCTATCTCTTCTCCCACGATCTTAGGTTATTGTTTCTTGCTTGGACTATTGCAGTATTACCTTAATTGGTCTCTCTGCTTCTTTGTTCTCCACACAGCATTCAGAATGATATATTTTAAAAGCAAATCAGATTATTTTACTTGATTCTTTATAATGCTTCTATGATTTCCCACTGTACTTAGATTAAAATATGATCCCTGGCTATCTAGATGCTATCTTTACCTTCCACTTTTTCCCCTATTCCCTGTGCTTCATCAAAGTGAGACCTACCCAGTCCAGGGTTTTTGTAATTGCTGTTCTTCTCTGGAAATCCTTTTCTTCCAGCTCTTTCTATGGCTTCTCATGCTTCAAAGGTCAACTAAAAGGTCATACCTCTGAGGCCTCTCCAAAAAAAAAAGTATCTTCCTCCCTTTCAACAGAAGTGTTTTCTATCATATAATTTTGTTTATTTCTTTTCAAGGAACTTAGCACGTATGAAATCTACCTTGATTATATATTTGTTTTCTGACTTGTTGTCTATGTCCTCATCAGTTAATAACCACCATAAGGATAGAGATCTTTTCTATTTTGCTTGTCAATAGCTTCCTAGCAACTAGCATCGGATTGGCTTATTGAAGACACTCAATAAGTAATCATTGAATGAATGAACACATGAAAATGTAGGAGGCAAATAAATACCCAATGTTCTGGTTTTTCCCTGAAATTTTCTTTCCCTAAAATTCTTTTTTTTTTACCTCAATTTTATAGGTACTTCTATCGTGACTGTAAAAGCTTTTGCTTCTGAGTCAATTCAAGATAGCATTAAATATTCACTTTTTAGTGGAAATGAAGATGGAGTTTTTTCCCTGTGCTCCAACTCAGGTAGGTCTTCTCTCCCCATTAACAACTTTATTTCCTGCATCATGTAATGTTACTAGTAATAAATACTTCTCCAAAGGAAACAAAATTGGAAAGGTAGAAATTGCTATAAGTAAATAATGTAAAAGGTAAATAAGAATTTTTTTTTATGGTAGCAGGTCAGAAATTGTGGGAAATCAAGAACTATTTACTTGTTCACATGTTCTTGCTAAGAATTCTATTTTTTACATTTCCAAGTTAGATGGCTCCTATCCTATTCTTTGATTTTTTTTTAGATAAATTGGTTTCTACTCATAATTAACTCATCTATGTGGGAGAATTGAAGATATAGTAGAAAGACCATTGATATTTACATTGAACTGAAAATAAGCACACATGTCTAGCCTTAAGGAATTATCATCAGATTCTTCCAATTTGCCACTGAATGTCAATAATGCAATAAGAGAGGACAGCTGGAAAGGTTTCTATATTGTGGTAAAGAAATTACTTCCAAATACAGCATGTATTAAATTTAGCTTTAACAAGACCATTATTGTGTTTTAAACGAATACCAATTGATTATTTAAAACATACTTTTTTGACTAACAACTATGTAGTAGATATGTATCTACAACTTCGTTGTCAACCCTCAAGAAGTATGTTTTAAATAATTTCTATATTACCATACAACTGCCTTATTTAATCTGTAATACATGCACATGGGAAGAATTGAGAGAGGGTAATTTCTTAAGTAAATGCTTTCTTGTCCAGGGTAGTGGTATAACGTTTTGATCCACATAGCCTTTAGTCAGGAGCTTTCTGAGGTAGTCTGCTAAGAATCTTCATCTCTTCACCCCATCATTGGCTAAAGGGTAGTACAGGCAAAGAGCCATTGGAAGCATTATCAATGAAGTATTGACAGACACTTTTTCCCCTCCCTTCCAGTCAACACAAAGTCAAGAAAAGCAAGTTTCTGTGCATCCACTTCTAATACATACTAGAGGCCCATTGCAGGAAGACTCCTCCAAGAATAGGGCTTCTTTAGGCGGTCTCTGCCACCCTGCCTGCTTCCCTCCCTTCTCCGCAGCCCTGCTTGCTTGTTTCTCCACAGTTTCCCTCCCTTCTGCAGTGCTTGGCTTCCTTCTGCACTGTCTTCAGTCTTTGCCATTTTGGTTGGGTTAATTTGCATACTCACTCCTAACTGGCTGGTGGGCATGGCTTGTTGGCATAGTGGAGTTATGGTCAATTTGCATGTTTCTCTTTTATTAGCTAGGATAACATTGATCACTCATTTGGATCCGTTGGGTTTATAGCTTTATTCTGATTTCTCTATTACACTTTTCACCTTTTATGAGTTCAGTCTTCCCTTGTTTTTCTACAGTCTGTGCAGTTATCAGAGATTAATCTCAAAAAAGGAAGTTGAGTTAGAAATTGTTTTAATATAAATGGGATTTTAGTGCTTGCTTACCTTCCAAGCTTACTGTTTTCACCTTCTTTCTTTATTTACTTATGACTTGCATTTTATTTTTTATTGAATTTATTGGGGTGACATTGGTTAAAAAACTTATATAGGTTCTAGGTGTACAATTCTATAAATACATAATCTGTATATTGTATTGCATGCCCATCACCCCACGTCAAGTCTCCTTCTTACCTCCCTCCCCTCTGTCCACCACCAAACTATTGTCTGTGTCTATGAGTCTGTGGGTTGTTTTGTGCTCTGAGGATTCCCTACTATTGTATGGATTCAGTGATGCATTTCATGCACACACACACAATTTATCAAGCATTCTAGTTGTTTTTTTTTATCATGAAGATCATTTTAATATATATTTTATCATATTGTTGCCAGGAAACATTTTTTAAAATCATTAAGTTTGATATTAAATTTATATTTTATGCTACTTTTTTCACATAATTATTAAACTTTGTGGTCACTTTTCTTAATGGTAAAAATTGGAGAAACCATTTTATTAATTATTGTCTAAATAAGTTATGATTAGATGGATCTCTGGTGGGCACTGCATTTTCTGTCCATCCTTGCCAGTTTGCCCTGTGTCCATACTCAGAAGCTAAAGGTTTACTTTTATAACCAAACTTCTTGTCACTTCTGCTTAAAAACATCTACTACTCACTGTCCAAACCAGCAGGAATTTGGGAGTTTGACTAACATTGTGTATGTCAATAACAGATGGTAGTATTCATTTCACTACTTGGTAGATTGACATAAAACAAAAATGATCAAACTGTCAATGTTTCAAGGGTATAGCTTTAATGAGATAGAGTTTAAAAGCTTGGAGATAACATAAATATTTATCACACTCTGGTTGTATGTACGATATGCATGTGCACCATTTATAATTGACTGAAGTAACCTTAGTGTGCTATCAGACACTTAGCATTTGAAGACTCATAATCTCATTTTTATGTATATTTTATAACTTGGACAAAAGCTCTATATGTACATATATCAGAAGGAAAATATTCCTGCAGTTTCATTCTCAAGTTATTGTGTAACTGGCACTCTAACATATGAGAATGAACATGAAGTTGGTGTTGTGAGGCCCTTCCTCTAAGGAAAACATGGACTCCTGCCCATCCTATTACTGGTAGACAGAACCCAGGAGTACTTTCATCTCACCAGTGACAGAAAATCCTTGCTGTCTTTGAGAAAAATATGCATATGTCATCCAAGGCAAAATGTGGATCTGGTAGGTGCGCCAGCCGTGAATTATCTCACAGACTGGTTATTGTCTTTTCCACTTGCATAACTTTCACAGCATATGCCAATTATTATGCCAAAAATAAAAATCAAGCAAGGAAAGCATTAGAGCTGCAGAACCATTCCAAGTTCAAAATTCCAATTATCAAAGCCCAAACACAAGCCTTTTATTAAAAACTCCACTTTGATCTGCACTATAATTGGCACACTTTCTACTCAGTGACACTGGCAATTTAGTGTTGCATTTCCATTGTGTTTCTCCTTTACTAGTGGTAACAGCACATGATAGCAAGCTGAGTGCCCTGCTCGGTGGAGACAGAGCTCCAGTTGAGACCCTTGCATCCACCTCAGACTGGGACTCCTCTGCCATTTGGGAGTGGGGACTCCTCCCTTGTTTCATGAAATTTTCTAAAGACCAGCTTCCTTCATTCCATGTTCATCAAAATGCACCTTAATGATTCTCCAGCTGCCATAGTTAAAGCTGTTCTAAATTTTGTCATGGGATATCAAACTGTGGTCTATAAAAGTAATTCGCCTGTCGATCTGCACGGGTAACTAAATCTGATGATAATAAATAAAAGTGATTTTATGAAATTTTAAATTTGGTAATATAATGAGTTCTTCATATAGAATATAAATATTTAATTTCTCTTAACAGAATAGAAGCTATAAAATCTCTTCCAAAATACTCAATATCAGTTACCATACTTCTTGGCTTAAGATAATTACTTAGGAAATGGGTATATTTTTTATTTTTTTAAATTTAATAAACCTTTATTGTTCAGATTATTACAATTGTTCCTCTTTTTTTCCCCCATAGCTCCCCTCCACCCGGTTCCCACCTAATCCTCTGCCCTTACCTCCCCTCCCATTGTCCTCATCCATTAGATGTACGATTTTTGTCCAGTCTCTTCCTGCACTCCCCTTACCCATTTCCCCCTGAGAACTGTCATTCCACTCCCTTTCTATGCCCCTGATTCTATTATATTCACCAGTTTATTCTGTTCATCAGATTTTTAATTCATTTGATTTTTAGATTCACTTGTTAATAGATATGTATTTGTTGTCCATAATTTTTATTTTTACCTTTTTCTTCTTCCTCTTCTTAGAGAGTACCTTTCAGCATTTCATATAATACTGGTTTGTTATTGATGAACTCCTTTAGTTTTTTCTTATCTGTGAAGCTTTTTATCTGACCTTTAATTCTGAATGATAGCTTTGCTGGCTAGAGTAATTTGGTTGTTGGTTCTTGCTATTTATCACTTTGAATATTTCTTGCCACTCCCTTCTGGCCTGCATAGTTTCTGTTGAGAAATCAGCTGACAGTCGTACAGGTGCTCTCTTGTAGGTAATTAACTGTTTTTCTCTTGTTGCTTTTAATATTCTCTCTTTGTCTTTTGCTCTGGTATTTCAATTATGATATGTCTTGGTGTACAGTGGTACCTCGAGATATGAGTTTAATTCGTTCCATAACCTTGAGGCGTGGGAAACTATGAGATGCTCTAGTGGCGGTAAACTGGTGGGTTGAGTACAGCCAGCCGATCCGCGCAATTACTCGTATCTCAACTGTTGCTTGTATCTCAAAGCAAAAATCGCTTGTTCTACAGCTCGTATCTCAAAAATATTGTATGTTAGGGCACTCGTATCTTGAGGTACCACTGTAGTCCTCTTCGGATTCCTTTTATAAGGACTTGTAAGTCTATTTCTTTCACCAAATGTGGGAAATTTTCAGTCATTATTTCTTCAAATAGGTTTTCAGTATCTTGCTATCTCTCTTCTTCTGATACCCTCATAATTCTGATGTTGGTATGCTTGAAGTTGTCCTAGAGGCTCTTTACAATATCTTCAAATTTTTGGATTCTTTTTTCTTTTTGCTTTCTAGTTGAGTGTTATCTGTTTCTTTGTATTTCAAATCTTTAACTTGATTCTTGCATTCCTCTAGTCTGTTGTTAGGTCTCTGTATATTTTTTATTTTATTCAGTGTATGCTTAATTTCTAGTTTTTTTTTTTTCATCTCCTCTTGGGTCTCGCTAAATTTATACATCTTTTCTAGGAAATTCTTGAAAAACTTTATAACCATCTTTGTTGCAGAGTGATGGACAATTTGCATATTCTGTCTTTATTAGATAGGACTAGAGGCTTGGTTCACAAAAATTGTGCATGGGGGTTGTCGTTCAGCTCAACCTGCACCCTCTCACAGTCTGGATCTCCTTGGAGGATGTCTGCCTGGGTAGAGGATCAGGCCTAATCCTGCAGACAGACATCCCTCTTCCAGTCTGGCACCCCTTGCTCCTTACTGCCTGCCTGCAGTGGAGGTGGGAGAGGCTTCCGCCACCACTGTTGCGCTCGCCAGTTGTGAGCTCGGTTTCTGGCTGAGTGGTACTGTCCCTGTGGGAGCACACTGACCACCTGAAGGAAGCTCCTGCATTGAGCATCTGCCCTGGTGGTCAGTGTGCATCATAGCAACCGGTCGTTCTGCCATTTGGTTGAGTTGCATAGTAGGGTTTTATTATATAGGATTCAGTTAAGTGATTAATTCAGGGGACAAGATGGAAAATGCCAGGGGATGGTGGAGGCAGCAGCAGTGAAGATGGAGAGAGGTAGATTCAAGAAATATCTGGAAAGTAGATTTCCCAGACATGGTAATGGACCAATTACGGAGAGAGGAAAAAAGATTTAAAAGATAGCTTCAAGAGTTCAGATATTTTACAGTTTCTTTTTCTCCTACATGTTTGAACCTTGCAAACATCTGCATGCTCTCAACCTTTTTCAC